>JABBWI010000167.1:0-148477 GCA_016647755.1 Suillus subluteus | reverse complement strand
AGGCCCTGTGTTTGAGGCGATATAATCAGCATGGGTGTGGAAAGGATCATAATGATGATTTACACTGTCACATCGCAGTCTAACGTCTAGTATTGGTTTGTCTTCGGACAGTAATGTGCCCATCTTCGCACGACGGACTAGGTGTACGTCTCATGTCGTGTGCCTGAGGGAATATGTGTTAAGATCTATAAGGATGAATGATGAACCAAGCGTACGTTGAGGGCTGCAAAGGGATGCGTAGCTGCATGTTGCCTCTGCTTTTGCATAGCATGCTCCATCTATTGAAACCATGTTAGCTGTGTACTGCGCAAGGCACGTCTCAGGATCTTGCCTTCGCTCTACTATGCGATCCTGAATTAGAATAATGTATCATATCGTGTGGCACCGCAGACATGGTTGGCAGAGCTGCCAGAGAGTGCCTCATGGACGGTAATGCAACAAGCTGAGGGGGAGGAGATGATGCAGAGGAATTCGATGAGCTATCCGAGTATGCCATCGATGAATTAGAGTTGGTACGCTGGTACTGCATAAGAAGTCACTTTTGCTTGGATGAAAGTTTGTTGCGAGTCAAGGTTTATATCATTCTCGTGAACGCCGGTATTGCCACAGTAGCTTAGCATTGGCACGGATATTACCGAGCCATGATGCAGGTTGACTAGACCGTGAAACGGGAATCTTGCCAGTATTATGAATTCCCCGTGCAAAGGCGATCAAGGGGCGGAATGAGGGGCTAGACGTATGCGGCAAAAGCTAACTCGGTTTGAATAAATTTAAGCCCAGGCCACGTTGTTTCCTGCGTACTCGTAGTCAATTCGATTCAGGCGCCCTAGAAATGCCGCATCCTATGAAGAACGTTCTGACTCGGAGGTGACAACTCCCTACCAATTCAGGTTGAATACATAAGCATAGCGTGTATTTCGCAAGCATTTCTATAATACATCCGTCGGGTGTGTTTCAGCGTGGCTTGGTCATGTAAACAAGCATGTAAACAGCACCAAGGCGATGAACTCACTGGTTGGTGATTACACTATTTCGTCACGTAAGTATATTTCAACTGCAACTATGCTGCAGTACATCATTTACTCTTCCATAGTCCATCGATGAGCAAATGCTGCCCGCTTTCCGAACGAACATTCCACTCATTTCCGTCGAAATACCACAATGTTCGGTTGCTTCCTGTGCGGAGAATGATGTGTTCTATAGAAGGGCAGTATGTGTGGAGTTCAGTTGCAAGCATGCGTTGCAGTGAACCTGTATTGGGGAGGGGCGACCATCGGGATACATCGACTTCGAGATCTCGTAGGTTATGCATAGCCAAAAGAGCGTCATGAATCATGCTGCGCTTAAGGTAATGATATAAAGATAAGCTATACGAAAGAGGTAAAGAACTCGACTTACGTGGGGAAAAGTCATTGGTAATTGGATAATGCCAACATAATGAAGGTCAGGGCACACAAATGAGATGAGCTTGATCGCTTCCACCGACAATTCCTCGGGCATATGAATGATGTTCAGTGAACGGAGAGTTCGCGAGAGGGTAGAGAGATTGGGAATAAAATCCAAAAGTTGCTTGTTAGTGCTTCTATCCAAAGGTATGCGAAGATGGCGAAGGCCGCAAGGAAGGGAGAGTAACTGCATGGCTGAAGCGAGGTGCCCATCGAAGGTGCACAGGTCAGGCAAGCTACCATCTTCAAATTGCGGAGCATCTTCATCTATACCACCCGAAAATTGGAATTGCTTAAGCTTGTTCTGGCTCTCCAGGAACTTTACGATGTGTCGATTCCACGGGAGGCGAAAGTTTGCTTCTCGGAGCTGAAACGGAATTTTTGGGATGTCACTCAATATCCAAGTATTAGCACGGGCTGGATCATCAATGTAGAGCACGTCCAGACAACGCATTTTCCAAAGTGCTTTTTGTAACATGTTCCAAAAGCGAGTAGGCAGCTCTGTTTGAGTGCGCCTTGCACTCTGGTAGAGATAAAAGGAGCGGACGTATGGGCCCAGACGCTCCTGCGATACGATACTCTCGCACGCTCGAAAAATGATGTTTATGTCACCGGACATGATAACCTCGTATAGCCTGATCTCTGCAGATTTCTGAAGAGACCTGCTGGTCAGGCACAGCGCAGTGAGATCGCATCGACGTGTCCAATGGACGATTCGATGATATGCCTCAGGAGGCAGCACCATTGTCGTTATATTTGACATCAAATGCCAGAAATGAACGACTGCCAATCGCGACAAACGTTGAAGTCGCGTGTATGCATGTCAGCTAGCCAGCTCCACCTCGATACTTAAATTTACGTACGATACGGTTGAAATTTAAAATATGGTGTCCTTAGGATGATCCAAGGTCCAAGGCCCAAGGGGAAGTGTCAATCTAGCTCCGGATTCCGAGGTCAGTGGAATAATAAATAATTCAGGGTTGAATTCACCTGAACAAACTGTTACCGTTGTGATGATGGATCTGGAAGGAAGATCACCCAAGAGGATGAGCGGTCGTGATCAAGAGCAAGAGCAATGTGTGGCACTGAAGAAAGAAGACAGAGGAATCCAAGAATCGAAGCCACACGTTTTTGCCTTTTGGACGATTTCGTAACCTTTGCACGCTTTTTGCTTCCTCCACTCACTAGACATTTCTGCATTTCAATTATGATGGCTGTTTCGCGCTCAGATCTGCTAGCTTGGTTGAACGAGCTTCTGCAGCTGAACTATACCAAGATTGAACAATGTGGTACCGGAGGAGCCTACTGTCAAATCCTTGACTCCATCTATGGTTCGTGCAAGCCTCATTCTTAACTTCACCCAGATCGCTCTGGAGGTCGGTCCGTTATGATTTCTAAAGGTCTTTTGCAGGCGATCTTCCAATGGCGCGAGTTAAGATGAACGCAAAGCACGAGTACGAATTCGTCGCCATTTCAAAGTCATGCAGAACGTCTTCAAAGCAAAAAAGATTGATAAGGCGTGTTTTTCATCCCGTCAACGCGTAAATCAAACTTACTTTCGCTCTTCTAATGTAGCCTATACCCATCGAGAAGCTTGTCAAATGCAAGATGCAGTGCGTTGATTCATGGAGCGCGCAATACTGTTACCCTGATACTGATCATGTACGCATCATCAGGGACAATCTAGAGTTCTTGCAATGGATGAAACGATTCTGGGATTCCAATTACGGTGACAGGGCTATGATGCGGTTGGACGTAGGCGTGGTGCACCAGCTGAACCACCAGCGACTATTGCTCCACTTTCGACCGGGGCGCGCAGCGCCAGTGCCGTTCTGGGGGTCGGTCGATCCGGTGGAAAGACGCCTATCAGCGGACATCGGGCAGGCTCTACGCAACCCAATGAAGCCATGCAGGCATTGCAGACCCAACTCCGCGAGATGTCGACGCACATGGAAGGCCTGGAGAAGGAAAGGGACTTCTATTTTGCAAAGGTATGTCGGCACCCATCCCTATCGGACGCACAATTTGACGTTTGTACAGCTTCGGGATATCGAGATCCTCGTTCAGCAACAATCAGAGACACTGGAGAGCCAAGGCAAGGAAGATGATAACCTTAAAGAGATTCAAAAGATCCTTTACTCAACAGAGGTAGGCACCACTTCATAATCATCTTCATCTTTCTTTAGCTTATCCGAAACTCACCGGCCTGAGCAGGATGGTTCGAAGTTCCTGAAAACGCTGCTGTCGATGAAGAGGAAACTTTTTGATTACGCATGCCGGTGGAGTATAGGAAGAAGTCTTTGTGTCATATCCTATGATATCACCTCTACCCTCAAAACCAAGTGTCCATTAGCATTAACTTCTCATTTGCACATTTCGTCGTTCCATCCTCTGTCGTTCATTATAATCGGAGTCTACCTAACTGCGCTCCTGCACTTAGCTCTAATATTCGTATCTCTACGCATTTGTGGAATCTCTCGTTCTAGACCTTTGACACAGAACAGGTACCAGCGGCAGTTTCAAGGGATTGGAACCGCGGGCCCAATGCAAATTTCAAGGTGTGCTCTAAACTCCCTACACAAATGAAGAGAACCGCTCCTCCTGGCTCAACTTATGATCCGATCCATTGATGACAAAGCAGCTACATGTACAACAATTAGAGTTACAATTACAACATGGCATTTCGACAG
The DNA here is from genome assembly GCA_016647755.1 of Suillus subluteus. Lineage (NCBI taxonomy): Eukaryota > Fungi > Basidiomycota > Agaricomycetes > Boletales > Suillaceae > Suillus > Suillus subluteus. Next base: position 144,342 of record JABBWI010000167.1, on the reverse strand, counting down.
GCTGATCTACGCAGGAAGTTTAGAATTCTTTTCTACTGCCCTCAGGAATCTATAGGATCAGTGATTTGCCAGAGTCCTCGAAAGATTGTACGCCGCGGAAATGAGGGTCACATGACTAAACAAAATGTTAACACAAGTCAATGAATAAACGAGAACGTACGTGAAACCCTGGACGGCATTTCCAAGCCTTGGTAGTAATTTCAGGCTCCACAGCTCAAAGAAAATGGAATTTCACATACGCCTCGCCTGACTCCGAGATTTCCTCACTGCACAAGCCCACGTGATTCAAATACAACAGGAAGTCCTTCATCCGTTCAGTATCACTAAACCTGATAGGGTCGAGAAAAATAGGTCATACCTCAACATCGCCACTGCACGCTGTAAAAGTGGCCTCTCGTACTCACCGGCACGAGTTAAAGCCTCAACGCACCACAGGGTACAGAGACAGAACGTGCCTTCCTCGCCTCCTACGCCATCATCAGATTTGTTCACGTCATACCGGTAGACGAGGTTCTGGTCCACAATCAGCATGTTAATTGTGAATCTAGGTGGAACCCACATTAGAGGTCAATCCTCCCCTTTCAGGCGTCCTAAGAATCTGCTTGAGTGTGCTCACAAACCGTGCATCAGACTTCGCGGACATATTAGCCTTCCCTGAACAGACAGGTATAAGGGTAAAACATACCGGCGTCATGAAGAACACGAGGGGCATAATGAGCACCGACGAATCAAGCACGTCTGTCTCTTCATAACTCTGCCCGAAGGCCTGCATGTCCTTGTTCCACGCCTTGTGCATGATCTCTTCGTAAAGGTCATCGCGTGCGGCAAGCCACTGTAGGCGGTGAGGACAAGGGAGAGAACGTTTATCCGCCAGCCGAAGGCCTGTGTTCATCAACGTGTGTGAGTGCATCAGTATGGTCCGTGATTCGTACCTCTATCAATTGCAACCCTGCATATCCAATCAACATGCTGTGTCAATTTCAAGGCAGAGTGACATACCAGAGCATAATCTTTCACATGCCATCTCAATTATTGTCCAGCCGAACAGTTAAAAACTCACCTTCGAGTACTGACAACAAAAGCATGAATCAGCACCAACATTTCCGGGTAGCAGTGAGAATACACACAGTGAAATGGCGCTCCTTGCCCCGGACTTCCCTGCGATATGGACATTGATACTTAGCCTCAAAACACTCTCGCTTGACGCGTACTGACCATATGGATCTGCAATACAGGTTGAGTCATCGGATAGTTAGAAAAATAATATGAGACGCACAAGTCGGGTTTCTTGTAGTTTGCGACAACGACTACAAAGTATTGATTGTGCGTCGGAAAATAAAGATCATAGAAGACGCACAGTCTACACTGAGTGAGAGCGGAATCAGCAGTCGTATGCAACCGTCAACCTGAACAACTCACAGTTCCCGAACCAATACCCTTCGATCGAGTGTAACCTAGTCAGTATGGCTGCTCATGGCCTAGTCGGAATACTCACCATGTGTCATATGACTTCCAGGGTAATTGAGATGTTGATACCACAAAGGGTATTAGACAAGACTCACCAATGGTCTACCGAACTGAGAGTAAATGATATTAGATGGGCTAGTTTTGGATTGGCCTAGGAGCACACCTTCTGTCCGAGGTAAATGCAATCCATCCTTCACCAGAATCAGTGCTGACCAACCAAGGAGCATAGGTGGCACTTACAATTCACCGTAAATGTCCTGTCAGCCAGATTAGCTTCCGAGTATTGCAACTACAAGCAATACGTACCAGTTGGACATGGTCGGCTGCACCATTACCAATACTTTTGGCATTAGTCAGATCACAAGTGTTTGGTAGATTATAGGCGAGACGAACCGAACAGGCTTAGAACCTTTGTGTCCATCAAGATGGAGAAGCTCTATCTCCTCCAGATCTTTGCCACCTACAGAAGGACGATCAGAGTCGCCTTGTGAATCGCATCATATTAGACATACCATGGATCGTGTACCTTCATGTACAATCAGCCCACGAAGCAATCTGAGAGAACTCAGAAACGCACATAATCTGTAAGGAACCATCTGGGTTCTTATTCTTCAGCCGCTCAAAGATGAATTCCATATATGCTGTTAGTTAACGGGATCAGCACGGGCTGAGGGCAGCATGCAGGGAAGAGACATCCCATTCGCCTCCTCCGTGAACCCGAGTCTAATCAGAGCATATAGCGTGAACGAAGAGTCACGAATCCAGGAGGCCCTGCACGAGTGGTACGACATCAATCGCTGAATTATGGGGAATATTGGATGTATGTATACCGGTAGTCCCTATATATCGTATGTTAGTGAGGAAATCGAAGTACATGAAGAAGGACAAGCGCACCAATTTCTAGTCCCACCAATGTATTCAGGCAAGCTGAATGTCGGACTCGCGACAATGGCGCCTACACGCGGAAGTAAGCATAAGTAATATTAGCACTCAGATACAGAAAGGCTAGACGCCCGAACAAGACGGAACACGTACCAGTGGGTTCAAAGATGAGCAACTTTAGTGCCAATGCACTTCGGTGCACGGCCTCCTTCCACGAGCCCTGGTAGGTGGATTTCCTGATCCAAGAGTTCCAGTAATTATTGGTAGACTGCGAGCACAAATGAGCGGGTAAAACAGAAACTAAACGGCATTCATGCAAGGGAACGTACGACAAACAGGTGATCGAGGAGTTCCTAGAAAGGGAGCGTCAACAAGCTGAAAGATTAACAGTCACCAAAACGCACGCTGGTCATGACTGGATCATCCTTTGACCTCATCTTCTGCGCGCCCACCATCAACTCTACTTACCATGACCGTCAATCTAATATGCAATAGCTAGAAGTGCTCACTCTGATAATCAAGTCCTAGTAGCTCTGCTTTCTCTTCATCTACACTAGACCCACCATCACCTTTATGCTCAGGCACAATCCGCAACACAAACGTCACCCGCTGACCCTCTACGAGTGTCAACTCCGTCTGCGCGGCCAAGCCCAGGTGACCCTTTGCACTGAGATTCAGGGTCTCCAAAGACACCTCAGGCACAGGGACATTGTCAAGCAAGGACTCGGGGAGGAATCGCAAATCGAGCGTGAGTGGATCATGCGACGTGTTCTGCGAGCTCGCGCCACTCGCAAGATATGGAGAGGCGGCAGGCCTCGAAGTGAAGACGACTTTGTTTTGTTTGGAAAATTGGAGCGGGATGGTATCGTCGGGGACGATTTGGGTGGCGTGAGGGTCTCTGGCATAGTTGAAGGCGGGAGCGCATTCGATGCGCAGCGGGACGGTACCGCGGACCACCTAACGAGTAGTAAAGATCGTGATACAAAGCCTGAGTGGGATGTCGTGCAGCTCACCTCGACACGTCTGATGAGCCAAAACAGTAACGGACGCGTAGATTTGCTATCTTCTTGGCGAGGAAGGAAGTCTGGATGTATGCGATGAAATCCTGCAATTGTTGGTGCAATTGACATGGGAGACTTACCGGTGACACTAACTACGCCCTTCTCGTTGAGAAACCTAACTATGTTCAGCTATGATTCGCATGTGGATAAGGAGATAAAAATACTTAGTCTGTAGCACGTTTGAGCTCGGCAAGTAATTGTGCTTGGTGCTGAAAGGAACCGTTGGTGTAATGGAAAAATGGCCGCCCTACCGTAACCCGATTAACAATCAGGGAAGCCCCTGAGTATTATGATAAAGCCCAAACCTTGTCTTTGTCCAAGATGCGTGCAAAGATGGACGGGGAGTCGAAATTTGGGACACAATAACTCTCAACTGTGCAGGATATGGATTAGATGAAACTCGTATGGAGGAACTACAGAAGTTCCGGGCGAGCCAGGGCATGTCCAAGCCATCCGACTTGGAACCCAACTTCAAGAGAACGTCTTTTTTGTCGCAAACCATCTGAAACTAGAACTACTCACTCGATCCATCAAGACTGACCTACATGAATATCAGGAATCGACAAAGAGGCTATGCACGATCTGGCGCCCTAACTCACCAGCGCAGCAGTCCTCAGATTCCCGATTCTAGGATCTTATCAGAACACGGGTTATAATGTTCATTAGGTCCAGGAGGCTACGTACAAGCCATGGTCGGCAATAGGGATGTAATCGCGTTCAGTGCTTGGGCGTTGGATGTTCATGGTTGGGACGTAGTAGTAGGTATGACCGTGTGCACGGACAGACATGAATCGGTTTAACTGGGGAAATTTACAATTAGCTAAGTACATTGAAGTCAGACACGCTTGTCGCTTCAGACACATTTTACCCATCGTCGCATGAACTTTGGCCAATCGCTCTGCTCGGTGGTCCTGTGACAGCGCTCGTATGTAGTCCACATGTTCACACCCTAATGCACAAATAAGACAAAGACGTAACATCCTCGACAAATTCATTGGATAGCAAGTACGTGCGGCATGCTGACAGATAGTCTAGTACCCGACCCTGCCATGATAACGCCTAAGATGTGCATTCCGTAATGATAAAAATACAATAATTACACTATACATAGGACAAGAATTAAAGCCGTCGTCAATGCAAATTTCCCAGTCGTAAAACTTAGAAAATAATGATACGACGGTTGCACGAGGTGCGAGCTACTCGCTACACTCTTACGCATATATTTCGGTTTATCCTGAGCCTGCAGGCTAGAATAAATAATGACCCGAAGATGATGCTTGATCCCGATAACCCAATCATTCCAGTGTATGAACCGCCCTGGTATTGAATAAGAGCTCCTGCGATGGGTCCACCAACAAGAGAGCTGAAAGAACTACAGTGAGCAGAGGTCAAACGAATCCAGCCACAATCTTACGGGACAGATATAAGTGTATACAATGCACCTATTCGAGTTCCAATCTCGTTGATATCTGATATCTGTGCGACGCATGGAGTAATGACGGATATGAATGCACCGGATAGAAAACCATAAACCGCCGCAAAACCCATCACAGCGATCATTGTCTTCGCAAGCATCCAAAAGATGAGGCACGATAGGCCTGCTAAGAAGGAGGTGGGTATAAGGAGGTTGAATCGCCCTATCTTGTCAGAGAGGATCGCGGGAACGATGCGGCCGAATACACCTCCAGCATTCATTACTGACAGAACGTAAAATGCGGTATGCTGAGAAACGAGTGCTTGATCCTCGGCGTAGCATACGATATAGAAGAATGGAGTAAATATACCTTGGTTACCCTTGTTAGCTGTAACCTCACGAAAGAATTTGCTTTCTTACCAAGGCAGATAAAGAAGGATCCAGTAGCGAGCAACATGAAGCATGCATCTTTGAACATCTTGACATCTATCCATCCGGAGCATTTCTTACGACCCTCTTTCTTTACGGTAGCAAGAGCAACGACGCAGCATGCCACAGAAAGTAGCGCCGATGCTCTAACCGACCATGCATAACCAGTGCGCGAGAAGAGTGTGCGGAGCATAATGGGATAAACAACACCACCTAGACGAACTCAGTAGGATTGGGCGGACAATAGTGGACTGCTCACCAACACCAGAGCCAGCGGCTGCAATGCCAAGAGCCGATGCACGGTACTTATCAAAGTGAGTCGAGACCGCTGCTAAAGAGGGATAGAAGCTATGCGATAAAATTAGAAGTAGACGCACAGCGCTCAGGAAGCAACCTACAGCGACGCAACACTAAGGCCAAAGAAGAAGCCTTGGAACAATAAGAATTGATAATACTTCGTGGAAATGCTTGTCATTAATGTGCTGAAAGTTAATAGCAGTGTTCCAGATAGTATCACAGGTGACGGCCCGTAGGCGTCAAAAAGACGTCCTATAGGTCCTCCCTAGTCTCATGTAATATTGAGCAAAACTGACCTTGGCTAGCCAATATAGCTTACCATGAAGAAAAAAGTCCATAGCTGAAGGGATCCAATCCAAGAAATACTGAATTGCGAATAACCGGCAAGCTGATGACCCAAATACCACGACTGGTATGTTCCGAAAGCATTCATTTGACCGAACGAACAGAAGAGGGCCATGAATGCTCCGAAGACAGCCAACCAACCAGTCCATCCTGCATCTGGCTTTTCCATGTTTGTGGGTAGTAAAAGCGCGTTAGGAGGTTGCAAAGCACTGTGCCGATTAAGGTTTTCATATGCACCCGTCTCAATGCTTGGTCCTCGAAGCGACGAGCAGTCCGCTTGCTTCTCCACGTCCTCCATGGAGGATACAGTTTACCACCACAACGAGAGTTGAGGTAGGATGGGCAGGGAAAGAAAGGTGCCAGCAGACAACTACGGGCAACTAATCGTGTGTCCGTTATAAAGGACTTCCAGTGCGGCAGATCAGATCACCGCTTTCACAGGATCGCGCCGAATATACCGGATGAAGAGGCAAATCTCTTTTGAGCATGGTGGAAGGAAGCTCGTAATTTCGGTCTTCAGCGCGGAACGTGATCGCACGTAGGCATCGCGGCAAGTCGGTGGGGGCCGTGGTTCATGGGCACTAGTCTCCGCAGTGCCGGTTCAAGTTTCATCATTACCCAGTGCCCATGCGCATGAGGGAATAGACCGAGAAAATCGAGTTATCGGGAGGAACTAATCTAATCAGTGCAAACTCAGCACACCCTACATCTTGACAACAGCATAACATCCACTACGCAATCAGGCGCCTGCCCGGGGTTCATCGTGACGATGCAAGCCAAAGGGGGGACTGATGAAGGATAAAGATTTCTCCTTTCTCAGGGCAAGAACTAACCTGCATAACCTGAAGGAGTACATGGAGGAGCACCCGGGACCGTGTATAGCGGAAAGGGAGTCAAATAGAGTCATCCGAGGGCTTCGGAAATTTGGTCCTCCGTCGCCTAGGTTAAGACAAAAAATTTCCTTTGGAGTGCTGAGGCGGAACTTGAATTCCGAAGGATTATTATCTCATTGTTCAAGCGAGTGGCATTAAACGGATAAGCTGCGTCGTACTGGCAGAGAAACCAAACGTGAATTATCTCCTTATGTCAGAGAATGCGAACAAGATCGAGCATTCCTCGGAGGGACACGCTGTAGAGTAAGCGTCAACATAGGATCAAACCCACGCCAGGGGATACTCAACGGGACATCAACGACAGGCAAAATTGCTGCATCAGATCGGAAACGGGGTCGATGAGAACTGCGACAAAACTGCGATCGACTTCGTTCACCCGCCCATTGCGCCGCTACAATCACTACGCAACTTCTTGGCTTTAAGTTCCCGGTAACGTTTAATGACATTTTCTCTTTCTTCTTCCATCATCGCCTTTTGTGCCATACTCAGTATCCCTGTGACTTTCTCTTTCGAAGAGTCTTTGTCTGATCGGGCACCCCGAGGCAGTTTACCAAATCGTGGTGGTTCTTGTGCAATATCATTAAGGCGGCGCGGTGCTGAGGTTGAAGATACACGAAACTCCTTGGGTTTATCACGAGGCTGCCGCTGGGACGTGCTGGTCAATGTGGGCGGTGATAGATTTGAAGCATCCGCGCGGCTAGGGGGTGTGCTGGTCGAAGTGGGTGGCGATGGATTTGAAACGTCTGCGCGGCTTGCGTTATTAATCATCGTCGTGACCTGTGCAGCAGGCTTGGACACTCCCTGCTCAATTTCACGCTTCTGGACTTTCCGGACCTGGGCCGATGACTGCTGCATCGCTGTTCTAATGAGCGGCATCATGCTACTCTCGACTCGCCTGCACGCGAGCTTAATAATGACACGCCGCAACCAGATTCGTCTCAAACTCACTTGTTAAAATGAGCTATAGTTTCTCCTGGCTGAATCTTTAGCATCCCCTCCTTCCGATTGTTTACATCATTGGCCAGCCGTCTTCGTTTCAGCTGAGGGCATTCATCGCCGTTGGGCTCATCGATCTTCCGCTTCTTCTCTCTGAATTCGAGACGGATTTTTGCGGCATTAAGAATGCGAGCTACAGACTTTGGCACCGTCTCCTCATTACCAAAGTGCTTTGGTGCCAGATCGTCACCTCTTTAAATTTGAAACTCATGAGTGAGTGGAGGGGCATATGTAGTACGAACACTTACTTCAGGGATCTCTCTCGTTCGCGAACAGCTCGTTTGGCACGTTTGTGCGGCATGGAGACGGCGTAAGATATTGATAAAACGAAAATGTTGGATGGAAGTGTGAATATATTATTTGGTAAATTTGCTGACAGCTACCGGCGGCATTTCCCATAACGGTGTGTATGCGCCTACAGATGCCTACAAATTTCGATCTTTCTTGACTTGGACGAGATCACATAATCAAGGGGCTCCCAAAGTCTGACAGACTCACGGTGACCGGTGTGCAGTCGTAAACATGCACATGATGCAACTCGATTTCGCCCGTGAGGCGAGAGATCGCAACTTGAGTGTGATAATCGCAGGAGTTTTGGGGCACTTTTTCAGATCAGTCCGGTGTGCATATCTCAGGGTAGCGAATAGTGAGGAAATCTATTCAATTTATTGTTCGATGTCGAGAAGGCAATCGCAAATCCAGGCCACGAAACAACTACGAAGTGTCTGTTTCACGTTACTTACATTCACACAGTATGTGAATGCGATAGTCACTTACTGGTAGTAGTTTAATATGTATCACGTGCCCTAGCCTCCGTATCGGACCTTGTAGTATTTGTAGCTGCAACGTAACCCGGAAAAGGGACAACCTTCCTTGTATCAAGTCTGCCTATGGGAGACAGGAGCCCAGGTAGCAAGTCAGTAATACAACAACTTCAAGTCCTTGCGCGACCCGTCTTTCGTCGATGGGGTTTTGATCGCTTAATCTTCCTCACATTTGAAGAGCGTCATGGTATACGGAATAAACGGCCGGTGGTGATTAATAATATAGATACAGTAGAATCCGACCAAGAGCCGCAGAAAATATGTCCAATCCAGTGAGGTGTAGGGAGTTTAAGGTTCGCGCAAAGGTCGGAGGCTCGAGGAAACTAGGTTTGCTGCCAATATAAGCTGCTATTCGTGTATGACCAAGGCTTGAGCATGCCCACGAAGCCGAGAATGCCGAAAAGATACGCGGTTGAAATGACTAAAAGTAGAAAAAGGAATGCAATCAGCTTGCATTAGATAGTATAACCGCAGCTACTTACATAGCCTTCGATTAGGCATCAAACTTATTTCATAGTTTGGTTGAGGTACACCCATAATGTTGCAGAACATATGAGCCGCAATGGGTGGGAGCAATGATCCGGAGCGAAGAAACAAATAGCAGCAGTAAAATCCGAATATGCTGGTGTACGCGAATTGGATAACTATATGTGAAGTGTTAGTGCCGCTTGCTGGAAATAGGACAGTTGTGCGTACTGGTAGATATAATTGCACGTTTTGCCGCAGTGGCCGTACGGCCATATCTGTGGTATGTTTCAAAAGCGTGATGGATGTGTGCTAAAAATTCGAGAACATAATGATGGATTTTCATGGCCCAAAAAAATCACTGACACATACCTGCGCCAAAGACCAAAGGACTGAGAAAAATCATTTTCATCCTGGAGGCGTCTGCCAAGTGATAGACAGTGAGAACACAACCGCGAAATACGATTCTTCGGTGATCGGAGCCTGTTACAATGCAAGGTATATTGCAAGCAATACTTTACAAAGGACTTGCACTCACAACAAAATAATTTCGAAGACCGACAATTGAGAGAAACCGAAACACAACATCTTCTTCAAAATCCCAGTCCTTTTGGAATGGTAGTTTCTTTGCGAGGAATTGGACGTAGAGTGGCCCAGAAAATAACAACGGTGTTATCAGGAGCGGAAGTGCGTTCGACCATGTGAACCCAAGGTAAAGCCACGCATTTGCGGTAAGGTTGTGCTGTTTTGCACATTACGGTAGTGAGGCAGACGTTCCCTATTGAGGCAATTTAATGACCTACAATTTCATCATCGCGGTTGAAATTTTTCATCACGATGAATACGATGAGACAGCAGATCAAAGTGGCGCTGGTAACGGCAAGTAGTCGCGCCTTGATAACATCCGGATCATCTCTCCATCGCTCATTTTGCAATTTGAGCCTAGCCTGTCCTTCTGGAAGGTTAACCTTCCTATTAGAAAAGCGGAGACGAGCATTCTTGGATGTATAGATGGATCCAACGTAGATAAAGGCAAAGAGTCCAGAAAGCAGGTGCGCGGATGTAATAGATAACAACGGTTTAGTTTCGTTGTACATGACGAGAACTTTGCAAAGTCAAGGATGAGTATGTCAGAGAAGATGACAAACTTGGCTGGTCCGCGGTCTATTATACCAAGAGGCTGTGGATGGTCCAGGCGAAACTAAATGTTCGCATCCGAAGCGGACTCGTCTATGAAACCAAGTGTCTTGCGTCCACACCCACGTGGAAATGTGGGACAAGAGACCTGTATCAAGGACACCGCGAGGAGTCTTGCTAGCGGCGTCAATTCGGTTTCAGGTTCTAATGGGTATATGTCAAGGACTTGATCAAGGGAGTGCAAGCGGTTAAAACTTAACAATTGACCAAACAATTTAGACGTGAATGGGACTTCACACACGTGATTAAGTCATGTGATCGTTGACAGCCAAATACACTCCAACATGAAAACCAGGTTTGTCCGGGCCATCCCGACGTCGACAAACTCATTCGTTCTTGTCATGCACGCATCACTCGTTCGTCGTCAGTTGGGGGGTATCGTGCCTCCCAAGATTGCTACTCCATCACTTTTGGTGCGTTCTCTAATTCTTACAGCGTTCCGCCTCGCGTGACCTCTTCTCTTTTTCTCCACCGTCAAGACGTCGGGCTCTGGTTCAAGCCTCACGCCTCTGGTCAACTTCTACTCAAAACTGCCTAAGGGTCCAGCATCCGCGGTTTCTGGTGGTGGAATTAAAGCTAGATACTTCAGCGGCAAGAATGCGTCCGCCGCCCCAGTCGTTTGGACGATCTTGGGTCTCTTCACTTTCGGATACGCCATCGACTACCAGAGTGAGTAATTTGTGCTTATACATATGTTCAATTTTTGATGCATGGTATTTCAGTGCACTTGAGTAAGTCATCGTTGATCACCTCAATATATTCCTCGTTAAGCGTGTACCAGAACATCACAAGAACCACCCGCACTAGCCGCGTTTATGGAAGTAAGGGGATATTGACACAGAACTTGCTGTATGCACAAAAAATAGACCATCAATTTTCTCAATGTGCATAGACAAAACAGTACATCCTGTGTGGACTTGACCATATTTAGCGCCCTGGTGTTGTGAAAGTTACCACCGGTGAGTAGAACAAATGCCCGACTGCATTAATATCTCCTTAACTTTCTAGTGCTCAACGTCAAGGGGATAATCACGATACCCCCTGTTATTTGTGTGTCTGTGTGGAAACTGAATCTTTATCAAATACAAAACTCCTTGGGCGCCGCGAATTCATCGGAGGTTTAAAAGGTACAGATTTCCGATCTAAAAATGAAAGCACGTTGTCTGCCCTCAACATGAGTTCTAGTCGTGTTTCTATTGACAGTCTTCCTGCGGTCGACGTAGACTTCTTTCGACTCCATAACATGCGCTAGCCTTGCTTGAGCTACTTCCCATCTCATCTCAAGGTGGTTCTCGATGGGCCAGTACTTGTCGATGGGTCTAAACAATCTGATGTCCGCAAGGAAAATGCGGCGATTGGTCACTCGTCGAGGAACAAGCATATGCCTATCATATATCATACCTTGTTGCTGGTTCCATAGATTGTTCTAGGGCCATGCCAAGAAGCTGGAATGTTGTTGCTGTTAATGCTTGTTAGGGCCTGTTGGAGCACGTCAAATCGATCCTGAGCAAGATAACTACCTGGAAATCGAGGTACAATTACCGATTGAAGCCTGCATTGTTCGCATGGGTTTGCGGGACGACCGCGACCGTCCTTTTTTATCACGATAACGGCATGCTCACAGTGACGCAGAGCTGTGCCTTCTTTCAGTCATGAGATCTTGAGACTTGGTTTGTGGCTTCTTTTGGGGGATTGTTCTGGCTCTCACCTGCTTCTTCCAGATACGGACTAAAGTAGTGTCTAAACCGAATGCCTTCGGGTGCGGAAAGTTTGATCCCGAGCGGAAGGTATGAAATGCATATGTTACAAGTATGGTGCAATATAATGCTAACACGAATAATGTGGGAGTATCAATATGGGGAAAGATGTTTTGCCCGCTCTCTAAGGAGGGATGCTCGAGCCTCGTCAACCACGCCTACGAGCCATTGCTGTACGACACTGTAGACAAATCTCATCGACATCGTCGATCGAGCGCTGGATTTCGGGTCCGAAGTTCTTGGAAGGTATCAACTATGGGCACAGTACGTTGTTACCGTTATCACCTACTTTAGTACAGTTTGGTTGCCGACAGTTTGGTGGATGTCTGTAACTGCGTTCGCAGCGAGTTGAATTGCAATCTACGATTGCAATGACGAGATGTCTTTGAAAGTGCTGTGGCTTTTATCAAAGGCTGTCCAAACAAAGAGTATTGTCTTCATACTCCGCATCTTAGCCAGCGTGTTCCTTCACTGCGCAGGGAGTTGTGAGCAAGCATTTCTGCAGGATGATCTGTTGCTCACGCTACTTGTTTGCACATCGCAGTTAGACGGGTTGATGTGGATGATTGAGATGCAATAAGACGAGAGTGTGTTGATGTCGAGGGCAGATGTAGTTCTCGTACTGCTGAACCCGCCCGGTTTTATACGTTCTCGAGATCGGAATACTAACAAAGAGAGGTGCTGAATAAATAGCCCATAAAGGTTCTAGTAGGATTTGTACATGTATGATGATTGTCAGCAAGATCTCCACATGCCAGCATCCCATGCTGTATATCGTGATTTCTGGTGTGACGGGTCGGAGAGATGATGTGCGATGTTCTTTCTAGGATTCCTTGGTTCTCGGTTCACAGCTTGATTAGGACGAGGTTGTCATGTGGCTGTGCGTGATATTCTTTATCAGAAGTGTTCAGGCTTACGGGCCTCGCATAGCCTCATATTTGTATAAGCTAATGAGTATTGAGTACTGAGTTACAAACATGTACATGTCTTTAGCTGGCTTCGATGAAAAACTGTTTATTTACCATGGGTACAGAAACAATTCGGGTTTGGGTGCCTCACCAGGGATGGACATCCAATTTGGCAGGTGTGGTTGCTGCTCACCGGGACGCCCAGCAAGTTGACATCCGACGCGCAATAGATGGATATAAGATTCACTCCATCCAGGGTACGGCTTGGCGTATAGTGTTGGCCTCTGCTGACAGCATCACTACTTGGGAACATGCCGGCGAAGTAAGGCATGGATTGGCATGGATCCCCCTCCGAAGTCCCACGGCGAGGCAGTTCCTGAGCGGCAGATTGAAGAATGTGACCCTTGGCAAGTACTGCCTTGCGCCACAATATGCTGGACGTGAGCGCTGAGCACGTTGCTTTGTGTGACAGGATGCAAGGCAGCATAGGGGACCGCTTGAAAGCCCACCTATCCAAATTTCATCATTGGAGTAACTGCAAGCCTTGTGCCTGCACGAGCAGAATCAATTCTCTTGCGTGATCGATCATTTTATTGTCTTATTATTAGGTGCTCGGCTTATCCATAGCGTGATCAACGGCCCATCACTTCCTTGTTTCGTAACTCACATATATAGAATTTTAGAACTTCCTGAGGGCTAAGCACCGGGCGACGAAGACGTTCATAAACTTGAATGCGGTACTTCCTTCTCCATAGACGATTGTAGTTTGGACGGGCACGATGTGATGTCGAATGGCACTATCAATCAATGGGATTCCGAAGAATTAGTCTACCAGTGTTTCGAAGTAGCTTAGCGCACACGAGGGAACACTTGAAAGAGAATGCTAATTGATGCTACCTAATGCCGGATATCGTCAGGTCGATCATGATTGAGGCTATTGCAGTCTAGGATGTGAAATACGATGCTATGACATTATGACCCGCGGCTTGTGCGATAAAGTGTCGACCCAAGTCTTATTTCAGTGATGCTAGTCGTACCTTTGGATTTGATGCATACATGTGTGTCCATGATACGTCAGATCTGGCGAACTCCAAGAATTGCTGAAAGCGATGGAAGCTTGTTTTTAAGTTGTCAACCGTCAAGATCTCATTAGACAATATACTCACACGCAGGTCCGGACACTGATTTGAATGCCAGTAAGAACAACGGGATTCGTGATTGTTTTCTGAGGCCGCCGAGAACAAATACGATTCCAGCTGTCTGCTGAATGGGGCATTTGAGAAAATAAGGACACGATGAATGCGCAGTTCCGACAACACCTTCGATTTCAGTCAGCAGGAATATGTTTTTGCTGCCATGCAGTTGAAAATATGGTGCAGGAGTACCGCAGGTCACGCCACGACACATGCAATGTATTTCTGTTGATTTGTTCTCCCGGATTCCCTTGCTCGTGCCTGGTGGCAGCGCACATATACAAGGGCCTGCTTCCTGAGGGTCTTGTATCTTGCTGACGGTGCTGTGCCGTTGTCGTAAACCATTGATCTTTACTTCTCTTCCAAGAGATGCGTTACGAGAGGTTTACGAGTCGCAGAGCTGAAAAATACCGTGTGGCGACCCTCGAGTGCGTCGGAGCGACGAGTGATCGAAGAAAGACTACATGGACTCTTCGAGCAGTGTCTCGGTATGATTCTGCTGTTCGATACCATCTTGGGTAGCTCCACAGAAATGACAATACCTCGTTGTTCTTGAGAAGTGTTATCAATAAAGATCGGAAGTGTTGTCACAACATCTCGATTCTGCACTTTGGGCCAAGACAGACTGCCCAATCGAAGCACGGTGGTTGAGAACACATATTCTTGAATGGCATAACAAAACCGACTGCTAGGCGCATCACGGTGAGGACTAAAGTTGAACATATTAAATTACATTAATTGTACCCACCACTGGCAGTAGGTTGAAGTTCCAAAGATCGGTCACTGATGAGCTATCTGAGACAATCTGGTACTGATTTTCTCAAGTGTGCGGCAGTGCTGTGGAGAAGGATCGGGGTTTCTAAGCGGATATTAACCTATATTAACTGGTATTAAAACCACGTCAACAACCTACATGTACTAATCAGGTCCCAGGAGTTGGAGATTATTATTATGATCCAGGTGCTTGTGAAAATAACACATTCCATGAAGATCTTTGAGGGGTAGAACTGCGACATTTGTGCATGTGAATGATGAATGATTTGATTGATATTATTTACTTGTTGTTTTGACTTATTTTGACCTGATATTACCTTTAGATCGGTGAAGAGCTTGCTCGCAAAACCCTGATCTCTGGACAAACTGTACTCACGCTGGTGAGCTGTCTCGGATCGAATCGTGACCGAGTTCAAAGCTCCATAGCGTCGTGATCTCGGGTTCATGCGCAAAAATATGTCTGCATCCGTGTCGATGCCTAAGTTGACAGTTCAACGCAGTGCGCCTGCTGCCATTGGAACGGGCGTACGCGCGATCCGGCGTGTTGTGGTGCACGCAGGTATTTTGAAAGCCTCAAAATTGTGCTCCGGCGATGTGGTCGCCTTATCAGCGGGAGATGACGGAAACACCAAGAAGGTGAGAATCATATCACGCATTCCAGCGTCTCCATCACAGCTCATCTGATCATTCTATCGCACCGTGAATTACTTCAAATGATCTCTGATAACAGGATTTTGCAATCGGGACATTGTGGCCTTCTCTGGATATTCCGCAAGATGGTATGTACGATATCAGATAACACGAAGATCCTTGGCTAAGTTCTACATTGCGGTCACATAACCTTACTTTCAGTCATTTTGATTTCGTCCTCACTTTTTCTTACGGCACGCCTCAAGGAAGGCGCAAAGGTACAAGTATTTGACGTGTCCGATCAAGGCGCTGGCAGAACCCCTCCCGGCTTACCAACTATGCGAGATGTTGAGGAGGCTGGCACCATCTGTCTGAGAGAAATTTCCATGAGAACACGGATAACGCAAAATGTGGCCAATTCACAGGGCAAAGGGAAGCATAGAGATTGGCTCACTCTACTACTGCGAGAATACCTTAGTACGTCAGTTTTAGGTGGCGTAGAATGTCGCTGACAGCGCCGTTCTGTCAACGCACGGAATTTCTTTATAGTCAACCTCAAATATATTCTTTCCACTCAGATTATCGAAGTCCCATATCAGGGCGAAATTCGAACATTCTCCATTGATTCTGTGTCAGCCCACCACTCGGCATCAAGTAGTTCCGTGAATACCGTAACACGTGACCTTGACTCGCTTGCAATTCAGGTTAAGCCATCACTTTGGACAGCAGGGTGGGATACGATTGTTTCCATACTGGAAGATGTGGCTGACAATGGCGTCGGCCTCACGCAAAAGGTGCACTTTCTGACATCTCCTGAGAAATATTAATAATCACGGATGACTACCTAGTCTGACATCGAGACACTACCCCACACATCAATTTCTGATGCATACGCGGCTGTCGGAGGACTTGACAAGACAATCACCCAGATACGGGATCTTCTCGAGATACCACTCACAAGGCCAGAGCTCTTTGGATATTTCGGTAGGCATGGGCAAACACCCCCGTGGACAAGTTTTGATTACAATATCCGTTTTTAATCAGGTCTCAAACCTCCCCGGGGCATATTGTTGCACGGCCCGCCTGGTACAGGAAAGACACACCTTGCACGTGCTATCGCATCATCCACTAATTCATCGGTGCTCGTCATCGATGGCCCTGAGCTTTCCTCAGCATATCACGGAGAAACAGAATCAAAACTCCGAGATGTATTCAAGGAAGCCCGAGCCAAAAGCCCATCTATCGTTATTTTGGACGAGGTTGATGCTCTTTTCCCAAGACGGGAAGAGGGCGCAGGTAGTGAGGTTGAAAAACGGGTGGTGGCGACACTTTTGACGATTCTGGATGGTATTGACAATGCGAACACCACTTTTGATGATAGGGTCGTTGTTATCGGGACAACCAATCGGCCGAATGCCATCGACCCGGCGCTGCGAAGACCTGGGAGATTTGATCGAGAATTCGAGATAGGTAAGCGGTAACCTTAAGTGCTACCGAGCCTTAACTAACGGCTATTACTTTCAGGCATACCGGACGCAGACGCACGCCACTCCATTCTGAACGTCCTCCTCTCCAAAACTCCCCATTGTATAACGGACGCAGAACTCCATTCTATCGCGCGCCGCGCTCATGGATATGTTGGTGCAGACCTCAGTGCTGTAGTTCGAGAGGCTGGGACACTTGCCATCAAACGATGGATAACACACATTCCGCCAGGCTCCCATACTGACCTTACATCAATGACCCTGAAATTGACGCCATCGGACCTTTCAGATGCGCTTCCTACTGTGCGGCCGTCCGCAATGCGCTCCCTATTTATTGAGACACCACCCGTTCGGTTTGAAGATATAGGTGGGCAAGCCGACATCATACAAAAACTTCGGGAAGCAGTCGAGTGGCCATTATTACACCCAGAGGCTTTCCAGCGACTGGGTGTCCGACCACCAAAGGGTCTACTATTGTACGGACCTCCAGGGTGTAGTAAAACCGTTCTGGCTCGAGCTTGTGCAACGGAAAGCGGTGTTAACTTTGTTGCTGTGAAAGGTCCTGAGGTGCCAATTTTGATTCTGCGTTCAGGCAACACACTCATGATATGCTGTCGTCAATTAGCTTCTCAACAAATATGTTGGAGAGTCGGAAAGAGCTGTGCGAGATATATTCAGCAAAGCCAGAGCTGCGTCACCATCAATAATCTTTTTCGTAAGCGCCGTCCTACTATAAACGATTTGGTGCTGACAAACACAGGATGAAATTGATGCCCTTGGAACATCTCGCTCCTCAGATTCAGAAACTGGAACTGCACATGAAGGGGTTCTGACCAGCCTCCTGAACGAAATGGACGGTGTTCAGGAGCTTGTCGGGGTGACCATTATTGCAGCCACAAATCGCCCCGACGTCATTGCAAGTCTATGTGCTCTGACTATCACTGTTATATTTTTGACGATGTATCGTCAGGACTCAGCTCTGATGCGTCCCGGAAGACTGGACCGCATTCTGTACGTTGGACCTCCCGATCACGACGGACGCGAGGAGATCTTGAAGATCAGGACAAGGAAGATGAGTGTCGAATCTGACCTAGATCTTCATACAATAGCAGCCATGGTGAGTACGGTCCTGTTGCATCTGAGCAAAGTGTAACATTGTATCCAGACCGACGGCTGCAGCGGCGCAGAAATTAGTTCACTGTGCCAGGAGGCTGCTCTACTAACCATGCAGAAAGATATCAACGCCCCATTCGTAAGCTTTCCAAAGTCCCTGGTTTGGCGCACTTTTCTCAGAGCTCTCTGCAGATCCCCCAAAGCGCTTTTGTCGCAGCCGCAGGCGCCATACAAAAGCAAATCACACCAGATGTGATCAACAAATATCAGCAATGGAGAGATCGAACTGGATTAAGGAGCGTTTGAATCAATTCCAGTAGGTTCCTGGCGCTTGGTCATTCGTTTTGTGTACTTACACCGCACGTGTGTGTTTGTGTAGGGTAATACACTACTTCTCGTGATTAACTATAGCCTGAACGCTGTGGTGAACTTTAGGTCGAAACGACACAAAATCTCGATTGTGCACATAACAGCAAGGCTCATCAAGTGTGTTTGTGGTTTTATTGCCCTTACCAACGCTTTGGGCCGGGGGCCGGTTTCCTGGTTTCCGCGCCTACCATTCGCCCTGATAAGCTAACTTTCTCTTCTGATGCTAACCCAAATCACGTCAAATGTTACCACCAGAACTCATGTTGCTAACAGTTTCTGGTTGCGCCAAAGCACGCTCTCTTCAACAACGATGAATTTCTCCAAGCTTATCTTTCATCTCCGAATTAAAGACATCCCTGGTGTTCCGATCGACCGTCACGTTCTCCATATCTTTTGCATGATATCGATAAGCAGCTTAGCGGTAATTGGGTCCTGTGAATCAATCAAACCACTGCGCCCAGCAGAATCTCAGCTAATCTCAGACATCATGTCGGTAATCATCGTGTAAGCACACACCTGCATGATATGTCCGAGGCTCGAGCATCCAATGCGAAGCA
Organism: Suillus subluteus; assembly: GCA_016647755.1. Lineage (NCBI taxonomy): Eukaryota > Fungi > Basidiomycota > Agaricomycetes > Boletales > Suillaceae > Suillus > Suillus subluteus. Next base: position 125,287 of record JABBWI010000167.1, on the reverse strand, counting down.
CAGAAGCACCCAATCTCGATTATGCAGTCAAGCGATGCAGATATGAATGGGCTACCTGGTTGACATCGTGCATTAAACGCATTCTCCCAGGTAAGAACAATTTTAACCTTCATGCGACTGGAAGCCGATCGGCAGCGCGCCTTCAAATCTGTGGTAATACTTCCTTCAACGCGTCTGGTTGGGAGACCGTCGCTTCAACCCGAACATGATACAGTGACGAAACAGTGCATATCACAGATAAATCGAAAATGCCTGTCAAGTTGATAACCTCGAGAAGAGTATGCCGGCACGACAGTACCGGAGCACATCCGTATGGGAAATCTGACTCATTACAGACAGAAGAGTACTGTTGTCGGTCTACCTAGGGGGACCATCATTTTACTCACCTTGCTGTATCAGATTCGATATTATTCGGGGCATAGGAAGTTCTCACCACAAACGCAAGGCGACAAACGATGGCGTTGGGTTCTGCAAAGACCCAAACTCACTTCCCAATTACTATAAGTTACTTACACCGGTGATCGGCTACTCTGATAGCCCAGTGCCTACGAACCTACTACCCATATGCCCAGAAGTCCTGTGCACTGTCATGATAGTTATAGACTGCTTGCACGCGTGGGGAAGGAATCGAAATTCATCCTATGGTTGACCAACGAGATTGTCTCGTTCAATGTACTGGTCCCCACAGGCGTCCATCCTCTGCTAAGAGACACTCACTTTCAGTCTATCACATGATCGGACAACTGCACTATGATTCCCGACTTCCAAGTTCGTAGATGAACCATCGAGGGTGGCTAAATAAAATATTCATATTCATGTCGTCAACTGCAACCCGTCGCGGCGGTGGTAGTATCCAGGGAACGAGGAACAGACTAGCAGAGATCATTAATGAAATTTAGATGGCATTGCAGAGATGATCAAAATATACATGCCAGAAGCATAACACGATAACACCCGGAGCAAATGCATATCGCCTTATCAGCGTACGGCGGCGGGCCGGTAGCCGTCCCCTTTCTAACTCGGTAACCAGGCACACAGCCAAGACTCGCAGTCAACAAGATCAAATCACCAGAACTTCTTCAAGGAGTCGGCAGTCTTAGACTCTTACTGCACAGCAGGGGGAAGCATGTCCAACCAGGTCCAACCCGAGGGCCAGGAGCTTGTTGTCAACTTGTTCCAGTACTTAAAGTGGCGCCACAAGACACGTCGATCAGGAACACTTCTCCACTGAGTTGATAACTTTTCCTTCTTGGGGGCGGCTTGCTTTCTTTGTCCCTCCCTATCGGCTTGAGAGTCTACGTCGACTTCAGGAACATCTCTGAATCTAGATTCTTAAGATCGGTGGATTTGGCCTCCCTCGCGAAACCCTAGGCGTTGAAGCCTGCCATGTCTTAGACACCAGAGGGATGATATCAGGAGAAGATGGAGCTTTGTTGGCTGTGGTCGATAACAACAACTAGGCATCAACGTCCAGTATTCCTTCGTCTCTTCTTAGACAGCTTCATCAATGAGTAAAAATAGATAGTCATGTCGCAGGGTCCTCAACTTGAGTTTCTATACATGCCTTTAACTGCAGTCTCATTCTGCGCAAACGAAGGGTTGGCTCAGGCTCCACTCGATCGGCGCATTACACAATCGTGGAGATGATGGCCTGGAATAGACAGCTGTTCTTCTAGTGGAGTGAAAGACGATGACGTCTCATAGAAGTCATGACCTACTACAATCCTTCTGACCCTTGCGAGGTTTGATGAGGCCTTTAAAATACATGTCACTTGCTACCCATGTCGTGAGCGTCAGCCTCCGTCAGGTGCCATTGCATTAGTGTGTACGAGGATACGTACTGATTCGCCGGACATCGATCTCTACCATTCTCAACTTGCTTTAAGGGTTTCGGCAGAGCCTACTGAGCACCTGGGAGAGGAGAATCATGTCAAATAATAAAGTGTGCAGACGTTCAAGCTCGAGCACTCAAGGTCCGGTCCCCCTTGAGCGGCAAGGTCTTCCGGTGAGCTGGAACACTCAAGTTGAAGCCTTCCCTGCATTGAGATAAAAATCATTGACCTAGGGGTAGGACGCAACGCTGGAGCACCAGTTAACAGTTGACTCGTCTAGACATCAGAGTCCACTTCTGCATCCTCAATATGATACTTAGCACTTAAATAAACAGAGATTTGAAGGACTCTCGACCTCTGAATTACACATACCTGCATGTTTGAACCAGTGTAAAGTCCATGGCATCCGCAAAAAAAAACGCTCTATCCCACGATTGCAGCGATCAACCCGCCTGCGAGCGGTGTGGACGTGCTTATAGATGCCAACAGTGCAACTAGTAATGTCGCCTTGCTGGGGCCACCAGGACCAGGCGAAATTCTCTAAATTCTTGAAATCGAAATCGTCTTGCAATTACTCTTGCCCATGTTGACAGAATGTTGAGAATCGCATATTTTCTACCACAATGTATGAATCGTGCTCAGTGCCCAGCGCAGAGTTTACAATATTGTTGGGAATATCGATGACACGTTGAACGACACGCAAGTGTGCGCTTAGCTGCACAGCCACTCAACACGTAACCGACCTTATTATCTAAGCCGCGTCCTGCCTATAAATTTTTGCATGTCGAACTCTGGAGGGCGATTTACATCTTACAGAAATGCTCTCACCGCGATTTCTAGGAGGACGGGAACACCACTCCCTTCTCTCGTAGTCTCCTTCGCTGTTCTTCATGAATTAACTGCCATCGTTCCCATCGTGGGGATTTTTTACACGGCACGCAGTCTTGGTGCAGGCGAGCGCGTCGTTAATGCTGTTGCTCTCAACCGAGATGGCTCTATTGACGACCAGTCTTGGGTAAACACCCAGCTGAGATCGTGGCTCGATGAAGGCGAGCAGTGGGCTGGTCGCGTCGGACGTCGATATGGCATTTTCGGCTTTGAAAAGGGCGAGATCGTTGGCAAGGCTCAGACAAGCCCGTTGTCTGGGGAGCTAGCGGGAGACGTCGCAAATGCTGTTTTGGCTTATGGTGCAGCCAAGGTATTTTTTTTCCTCTTCACAGTTGGGATAGTGACTAACGTTTACTTAGGCGCTTCTACCCATCCGCATTGGTCTTTCGTTATATCTTTCTCCGATGTTCTCTCGGGCAGTTGTAGAGCCGATTCGTTTAGGCGGTCTTCGTCTATTAGGACGTAGGCCGAAATCTTAAAAGGTGGGTGATGTTCCCAGTTTTTTTTCATGATGATTTCGCTTGCCGCCCCAGTCGTAGCTATAAGCGTTGACGAACGGTAGAGCATACAGCCAAATATTTGCACCGCTGATTCTATTCTATCCTTGCTTCTTTCTTTCCATAAATTCGAAGCTCACTATCTGTCTCACAGGTTATCTCTGATACTCATACATAGGCGGCACATTCTTGTCAGTAATGAGCATACCCTTGGTCACTTGTAAACGCCGTCTTTTAAGGCAGATGCATTCGAGCTATTTATTTATTTCTCCCAGTCAAATTGGCTCTTCAAAGACTTGTTCCACCTTTGGCGATGCCTCATTCCCTGGGGAGAGCATTTCTGTCTCGTCCTCGTCTTGTGCTACATGTGACTTCGGTGGAGCACATCTGGATGATTTAGGCACATCCCACCTATAACCAAGAGTCTTGCGGCTGCTATCATATCTCATTAAAACTATGGGCTCGCTGTTTGTGCTGTCGACCTCAGATATAGATTAATCTGTGAACTTTCGCGCTAGGTCCAGACACAAATATTGATCATCGTATGGAAAGCCAGACAGCCGCGCTCCCTTGGTCAGTGTCACGCGTTCGTAATAGGTAAGAGGACTTCGTGCACCTTCGAGTCATCAGAGTCAGCAAATTTGCACCAGACCTTGGTTCGGTTTTGAGCAAATTTTTTCTAGGATTGGGAACATTGTTCAAATACTGTAGATCTAATTTGAGTCTCCATCATTTGATTGATGATTTTCCTATGATGAGTCGCACTCACTCGCTGTCGGTCAGACCGCTGATAATCGCCACTACTACTACTACTAGTATGTGCATGACCCTCCTGCGTGTCCATCTATGTACCGAATATTGTGGTGACTTGCTCTTCATCTTTATATAAGCATTTGGTGGCTCCGAGACGTGGCTCTGCTGCTGAACTTCTCCATGAGCCTTTTGCTCAGTCGAGCAAACGCGCGCGCGCTATCTCGAGTTCCTCGCGTGCCAAACTCTCTGAGACAGACCAGACTGAATTGCAGTTGTCCTGTTATCTCTCCCCTGTTCCAATTTCCTTACTAATGCTTGTTTTCTTGAGGGGTTATCTTGCCTTCCGTCGTTGTTCACCTCATCACATGGCCGTGTCCTCGTCTTCTGCCCCGCCCCCGCCACCGGCCCCGGTCCTCCTGTCTTGTTGGTCACAATGGATCAGCAACTTGCAGGCGATGCTGTGTCCGTCGTATCTAAGCCTGCCTCGCATGAACGAGTTTCGCGTTGACCTCTCTATTGATATCTCCGTCCAGTTGCCCGGGTCTTACTGCGGCGATCGAAAGTGTGTCCCGCCCTGCAGCAACACAAAACAGGAGCGCACGCAAACTACACATCAGAATGATATGGCTCAGTCTGCCACTTTCAATTCTCCCACCTTTAGCTTTCGAATCATCCTCGGTCGCTTTAGAAGAGCCAACGACCGAAGGAGTGTTCATTTCAGCGAGGCTGAGGAGGTTGTATCATCTGCCTGACCGTCAGACTCATTGTCCTTAGCTTGCGTGCATTCTTCTGGCCTCCAGCTCCATCAATGTTTCATTTGGTGGTGAATCCCGACAGTTTTGGTTAGTCCGTCGAGAATCTAGGTTGGCACGTACAAATCTCAGGGATATATGTTTCTGAGACAATCCGCACGAGGCGTGAAGGTGAATTCTATTTCATGGACAGACTATCACATAAAAAGGAGGTTGCGGCGCAATGAGTGGGCCTAGTTAAGACGGAGCTCTGAGGATCTATACACTGCAAAAATGTTGTCAGCAGGTTTCGAACCGACTGCAAGAGAAACAGATTTCGATTCTGGTGTGGTAACCACTTGCTTAAGACCAGTTAAGATGAGCCCCCGAGGAATGCATCCATGAGTGAATGTCAAAGTATGTTTTGATAGAAAAAAACCTTGTCGTAGGCAGGTTTCGAGCTTGCGCAAGTCCGACAGAAACATATTTCGATTCTGTTGTAGTAACCACTTTGGCCAGGCGAAGTTGAAATGAACCTCTGAGGAAATGTCCATCAGTGAATCTTCAAGGTCTGTTCTGAGAGAGAGAGAAAACCTCGTCAGGTTTTGAACCTGCACTGGTACAGTCCAAGAGACAGATTTCGATTCTGCGATAGTAACCACTTTGGCCAAGGCAAAGTTAAGATGAACCTCTGAGGAACTGTTCATCAGTGAATCTTCAAGGCATGTTAGGATAGAAAAAACCTCGTCGGCAGGTTTTGAACCTGCACTGGTAGTGTCATTCTAAGGGACAGATTTTGATTCCGTTGCAGTAACCACTTTGGCCAGGGCGAAGTTAAGATGAGCCTCTGAGGAACTGTCCATCAGTGAATCTTCAAGGCGTGTTCGGATGGACAAAAAAACTCATTGGCAGGTTTTGAACCTGCACTGGTACAGACAGAAAAGAAACCCCTGTTGTTCGGCAGGTTTCGAACCTGCGTAGTCCAAGAGAAACGGATTTTGATTCCGTTCTGGTAACCACTTTGGCGAGGACAAAGTTGAGATGAACCTGCGAGGAACTGTCCATGAGTGAATCTTCAAGGCGTGTTCCGATAGAAAAAAACCCTGTTGTTAGGCAAGTTTCGAACCTGGAAAGTACCAGAGAAGCAAATTTTGAGTTAACCACTTGGGCCAGGACGCTTGCTGGCCAAGTTTAGACGAACCTCCGAAGAACTGTCTATGTCGACAGGTTTCGAATCCACACCACAAGAGAGCAGATTTATAATCTGTTCTGGTGCAAAACGGTTAGCTATGATTACCCAAGATAGGCCTTGAAAAATCCGTCTATGAGTGAATGTTAAAAACGTCCGAGACTGATTCAACAATTCACCTAAAAGATCAGTCACTTGAGTTTTGTAGTGCAGTATAATGAATGTCTGAATGAGCGGAGAATAATACCCCTGGGCTTTCATCCTCTTGGAGTACCGTGGTCCGATGCACTGCACGAGAATCACAACAAGAAAATAGGATTGACGGAGTAGCGAAAGAAGCAGAGGTACAAATAAAATAGGTTTCGTATGCTGCAGTATCAATGACCATCGGTGCTTGGGAGAGGTGCGCAACAAATCAAAAGCACAAGACGAGCCAACAATGTGAGGAGTCGTGACCGTACGGTTGGTACACTCGGTCTGTTAGCCTGAGTGCCACTATTTGTATTTGGGGCAAGTTGTGTTGTGGACGTCGAAGTAGCGGCAGGCTGAGATTGCGATGACGATCCCTGGCCATGCGATTGGCTGTTCTGCTGCTGCTCTCGTTTTGGCCGGGGAGCGACAAACAAGGACTACAGAGGCATCACTGAGCACAGTGAACAGAAACATGTAGATGAAAGACAACCTTTCTGTCCTGTACTGCAGCAACTTCGACGGTACGGGGACCGCGACGAGAGAAGATCCCTTGCCTTTGTGTTTGTTGGAGTTCGGTTGCATTGCCAGTATGGGAGTAAGGGCGACGGAAGAGTGACGGAATGCGAGCGAAGAGCGCGCGCGGACTCCCTATAGAAGGGGCGAGAACGCGATTGGAGGAAGGGTGATCGACGTGCAGGGCTGATTGTAAGAGGTGAGAACAAGAACTAGTTCAACAAATGCTAACGACGCACATGAATGTCGCCCTGCATGTCATCAAAGAACCTTGGCGGTGTTCGATGGGCAGGAATAGCTGGACGTCGCGTGGCATCTTTCTAGAGTGACAACCTTGAGATGGTTGAAAACATTAAGAAACACGTCACGTACGTTCATTGGCGACTTTCCAGCTACTGCCTGCGAGTGAGAGATTAGCGTGGATTTTACTGAAGGATGGTGAGACTTACATCATGCAGGAGAAGTTTTCCAAATGTCCCATGCGTACACATCTTTGTCACCGCCATTGACTAGCACTTTTCCATCAGCAGAAAAGGCTGCGTATTGCACTCTCTCTTTGTGCTGGAGTGGAGGCCCAACTTGGAAGTTTGTGTCGAGATTCCACAGACGCGCCGTTTCATCATTTGATACACTTGCAAGGAGGTGCCAGCCGTTCTGAGACAAGGTGATGGTGTTGACCCAGACCCTCCAAAGTGGCGATCTGCTGCCAAGTGGCAGTGTCGAATATCCTAATTGGGCCATCTGTCGGAAATTTCCAGCGAGCATCCGAAGCCAATTTAAGACATTTTAAGGCACTTTTCACACGGGACCCTTGTAAGGCATGCTAATGATGTACGAAAATATTTCAAGGCACTTATAACTACTGTACCAAACATTACAAAGCACCCTAATGGTTCCGGGTGCCTTGTGACGCGCCTACCATTGTAAGAACACGAAATGGTTTTTAAGAATTGCAAGGCAATTTCAAGCTTGTTGCGCTCATCTCAATGCCAGATCCAGAATTTCAAATATAAAATATATAAAAATTATAAAATTATTATATTAATTGGTATTGGTTACAGTATAACAATTGAGACTACAGTATAGTATCGAAAATATTACTGAACACCGCGACATGATCTTCCGACGTGTGCGTGAAGCATTGAATCACTCAATACACTGTGGGGAGCCTTGAGTAAATGGCGGCTACCAGAATAAATAAAAATCATAACTACTCACAGACATGGGACAAGTCTATCGTCGATTCAGACATGATTCAATCCGAGTCCAACATCAGTTGCAGATGGCGAGGTGGTAGACGGCGTGACAGGCGATTTCATCAACTTCTCTGCCTGGCGCTTGCGATCTTTCTTGTGCTTGACGTAGAAGTTGGGGACGATGTGCTCCTCATTGTAAGACTCAGAGGGATACGGGCAACGGGCTGATGAATGAAACGCTCGTACTTGTTGCCCAGTCGTAGTCACCTTGGGAAGAATCAACGCTCCCTTGGCGGCCACACCAAACTCCTCGTTCTCGCAGGTCAACGTTCGATGTCGTCGGGTCCAGGATTCAGAGCCTCGCCAAAGTTGTCGAGCTCCAGTCTAGAAACCATTTGGGGCTTGTTAGAGTAGTTCAGAGTAATTTAAAGTAGATAAAATTGAGACTTACTTGAATGTAGATGATTCAGATGACGGTTACCAGTGAATTGAGGACGAGTAACTGTCGTCGGCCTAGGACAGAGTTTGATTCTGAATCAGAGTTTTTAAAATAAGAGAGTTGTCGTTTAAATTTGATGGTGAAGGTTTGAAATTAAAGAAGACGATTGAAAGTGGTTTTCAGAACCAACTCAACTTATTTGGCCTTGTATTTATCCGTCCAAATTTGGAAGGACTCATTGTAATCGTTCAAGGGCTTACTAGACATCAATAGCGTAGTATACGTAGTCAGGCAATGAAAACTGTGCGAGCAAAAAAACGCAGTACCGTGGAATTGATATTTCGTAGACTAGGAATCATAGCAAACAATGTATCTCTAAAACTCTATCCCTCGTTGTCAATGTATTACAGCAAAAGATTAGACAATCTATTACTTTCCCGCCGTCTTCTTGGTAGTTCTGCTGCCGCCACGTGTGACACGTTTGGCGGCTGGAGGAGGGACCGCATCTGGGTCTATCGTGAGTTGAGCTTGCTGAGTAGCAGTGTGACGTTTGCGAGCAGCTGCTGGCACTCTGCGGCCCTTGGATGTGGCGCTGTCCTGGAGTGACAGCTGGCTGATGTCAACCTGCAGCTGAGTGTCAATGGTGGTGGAGGCAGAGGCGGCCCCTCCCTGACTAATGGACTTTGCAGTAAAATGATAGTTGGAGACGATGTCGACCATATTATCAGTACGACTCTCAAGAGGTGCAGAAACATAGGTAAGTTGTGAAGAAATAGGTGTCAATGACTGTCGTGATGCAGAAACAGATGGTGCGGGAGCCGGAGTGGGAGCGGGAGCATATCTTGGTATGGAAACGGGAGCAGGTGGTGGTGCGAGAGCACGAGCACGAGCGGGAGCGGATTGTGGAATGCAAATGGGAGCAGGTGGTGGTGCGAGAGCACGAGCACGAGCGGGAGCGGATTGTGGAATGCAAATGGGAGCAGGTGGTGGTGCAAGAGCAGGAGCTTCTGAATCTAACTGTTGCAGGAAGTCATCCTCCCAAGTGTGAGATTGAGAGACGGAGGATAGTGCAGCTGATGCGCTAGCTGGCTCTGAACTAGTCCCAAATACCTCCTTGTTGTAGTAGTCCATGACGCCGATTGCCCACGAGCTGCGTTTGAATAACCGTTCGAGGTAAAAATCAAAATCCTGCTGGTACTCAACCTTCGTGGCCGGTCCAGTCGCCGTAAGTTCATGATCGTGTGACAATAAGAAACGCGCCTGAGATTCAGAATGGATGAGTGAACATGAAGACAAGTCTTTGAGTTAAAGAATGGTGCACTCACCAAGATCGCAGCGGCCGCAATCAAACCTTCTGTCACGCACTGTGTGGCCCAGCGCTGGCCCCTGGCCTTTGGATGCCCCTTGGTCTTTCCAGAGAGCACAGCCTTCCCGAAGATTTCAACACGAATAATCTGCATGAACTGAATCAGTGCTCGTATACCAATCAGACAGCAACCAACTTACTTTGACAAGGACGGGTGACTTGAGAAAGTCATCGGGAACAATTGCCCCGGGGTCCTTGAATAATACGGGTGCCAGACGTGTATACTCTCCTTCTCCGTTCTTCTTGAGAAGCGCAAGGAGTTGCTCGTTCTCTTTCTTTTTAGAGGGCTCGTCAGTGAAAATGGTGGGATCGAGCTTCAGACTAGAGAAGATCAAACCCGCACAATCCTTGATGACGTGCAGGATGTTTGATCTTTCAGAGCTAACTGCGGCGCGAAACTAATAAAGCCCACGTAAACCACGGTACAACATATTGATGAATCTAACTTACCAATGGTCCGAATTGCGTGTAAGTTTCCATTGCCTTGTGCAGAGTCTTGGGTACACAGAGGTATAGCTCGGCCATGGCACCTTTGAGTTTCGCATCAGGTGAGGACCAGCGCATATTGCTGTGTGGATCGACGTTCGGCTGTGGGGTTGTTGGAAAGAGGCCGTTCATAACCCAGAAGTAGTTGAGCATTGCGTACATCTTGCCTGCATGGCTGATGTCGCTGTCAATGGCAGATGTCTTCTTGAGCACTCGATTGCGGCTGCGGACAGGAATGGCAGCCTGGAGTGTAGCATATTCCTTCTTGAGAACCCGCAACTCAGACCGCACATTGGTGTACGCTTGTTGCGCTACTTCGAGAGCCTGTCAATATCATACTGTGTCAAATCAGGTGCGCGAGTGAAAAGAGCGTAAGTACACTTACCTTACGAACTTCATGCATAGGTGCATCTGGCTGAGGAACTGCCAATATCATCCTCAGGCTCCTAAGATCGTTCCCTGTGTCAGAATCAGAGTCTCACTCATCATCGTTAGACTCAGAGTCTGTGTCCTCTACAGCGTCAAGTGCCGCCGTGAAATCATCGGAGTCTTCAGCTGGAGGCATGACTGTGGAATTGAGATACGGGCAAGGCTGAGTGAAGGAGAAAGTCGGATAAGACACAACACTTGCCTGAATCATACGGTATATAAGGTAAAGGCCACCCAGCGCAGGTGTTGATGGGGCGTGGTGGTCGGTTGTGTTGCAACGTGACTCCGCAGCATTGTGCTGAGCTTGATATCGACACGCAGCGTATCTAGTTCAGCCTTGGCGATGTTGAGATGTAATCAAACCTGCAGGTAGTTTAGTAATACTGTCTATGCCGATGACCAACTTGAATAAAATTGAAACTCACCCTGATATCGGTGGGGTTCGGAATCGATAATTAGTAAAAACGCTGTTACAAATACATCGTCAGTAATATATTAGCTTAAGAAGGACAGGGCGCGCGCTATGCGCGTGGTAGGAGAACGTCGAGAGCAAGAAAGAAGTCGAAGTGATGGATTCCAGGTAGTGGTGATTACCGATAGCGTGCCCGCGTCTTCATGCGCATAAACATATCACTGTCGATGTGGTCGACGACAATGAATTCGTCTTGATGCGCAGGATCGGGGTATAACATAGCACCGCGGATGAAAGAACGAAGTGGAACGAATATCGAACTTTCCCTTGAGACGGCTTTGATGCGAGTGAGCTGGAAATCACGATCAATCCGGCGAGGAGCCCCAATGACGCCAGCAGTAAATGGCTGTACTAGCGCCAACTCGAAGGAACCGACATCGGGTAGTTGACACTTGAACATTAGAATGAGCTGAACGAAAGCGGATACGTCCTGCGTGAGCTGGATAAGCGCACAGTCGTAGCGTGGGTGCCCATGGAAGTGCGGGTTGCATCGAAGGTAGTCGGTTGTTTGTCGCCAGTCAACAACTGACTCATAGTTCACCCTAAGATACCGATGTTCTTGAATCTGAAACGTGTAAATCAGTGTGAGCCAACGAGTAAAACAATATCAACGCACCTGAAAATTGGCTGGTATAGTAACCCATCTTTGCAGTTGGTATCCGTACCCAGGCAATGAAGTATTGACGAAATCGGAAAACTTGCGACGAAAGCCTCGAAACGCGTGATCCCCTTGGCTGCGACTATTCTCGATGTCCTGGATTGATACAGGCGGCTGTGGTGAACCCAGCTTGACGTGTCCCTCAAAAACGTCGGGTCTTGCTTCGGCTTCGGCTTCATCGTCTGGCAAACTGCGCTGTTCATCAAGCGCGTCCACATGCAGTCTCAACAGTTTGACTGCGTATTTGCGCTGGTCGATACGCAGTATCTATGAAAACGATTCAGATATCAGTCCCTACGTGAGTGATACATATAAGGCATCACAGAATGAAAACACACCTGGCCAGCGACATCCTTACCATTCGACTGGCGCTCATAGGCCTCTTTCAGCGGGCCATGAAGCTTTTCGTTGGGATGCGTGCTGTAATTGCGCGCTGCACCCTTCATTTGGATGTCTCGGGTTACATGCTTCCAAAGGTGCGTTTTAGGAAAGTCCCAATCGAGTTTTAGATCCTCGATCGGGGACATCGAAGCGCATTCAACATAGTCCTAGAATGGGTGATTTAAGATGTGATTATTGGTGTGATCGAAAAGCTTACCTTAAGCGCAGCATTGAAAACAAGTAGTTCGGCATCGAGCGCTGCCAGCGTGCTTGTTGTATGGACATCGAGACCAATGTAGCTATCCAATTGCAGATAGCTACCGATGAGACGGAGGAGCTGAAACCCTTCTGGGCTAGCCCTGTGGGTCAATATGTTCAACGCTGAATAAAAGGTTTGCTGTTGGTCAGTCATTAGTATAGAGGTTGAAATTATAAGTCCAAAGTCTCGCAATACCGACTTTAGATAGGTCTTGCATTTTGTTGCCGTCGCTGAACGTGATGTGGATGATGCTCTTGAAATGGTTGAAATTGCGCCATCGAGGGAATTCGGCGACCCTATAGCGAATGATTAGGACGTGAAGTGAGTCAATAACGCGAGTGACTTACTGGTTCTCGAGCTTTGCCTCTGCAGAACGTCCAAGTGCCTTGAGAATCTTCTTCAATTCCTCGAGGAGGTGTTTCCACATGCCCAGATGAAGGGCGTGTAGGCGGTCAAAGCTAATGGCTTCGTGAGGGTCAGAGTAGGCAATGAGCCAGAAGATATTCTAGTGAGAGATAAATAACAATCAGTATTTGTATTAGAAAGTATATGAAGAATAAAAAAGAAAGAAAGAAAGAAAGGGCGTGCATGGGTAGGACCTGAGGAAAGGGCGGCATAATAGAGTTGCCAGCAAGCCCCAGTGTGCGAATGTGACGTTGTGGTTGGTGGCCAAACTCGTCCTGCGATCGTGCAGCTGCAGCATACCGATCAAACGAATAGACGAGAGAAGTCACAGAGGGCTGGTTAACCATGCCAGGTGCAGTGGCGCTCGTAGGAAGTAATGAGATATGAAGGAGAGGGGGGAGAAACTGAGGAAAGGGTGGCATAATAGGGTTGCCAGTGAGCCCCAGTGTGCGAATGTGACGTTGTGGTTGGTGGCCAGACTCGTCCTGTGATCGTGCAGCTGCAGCATACCGATCAAACGAATAGACGAGAGAAGTCACAGAGGGCTGGTTACCATGCCAGGTGCAGTGGCGCTTGTAGGGAGAAATGAGATATGAGGGGGGGGGGAGAAACTGAGGAAAGGGTGGTATGATTGGGTTGCCAGTGCGAATGTGACGTTGTGGTTGGTCATCCTGCGATCGTGGCCTGATACCGAGCAGCATACCGATCAAACGAATAGACGAGAGATGCCACAGAGGGCTGGTTAACCATGCCAGGTGCAATGGCGCTCGTAGGAAGTAATGAGATATGAAGGAGAGGGGGGAGAAACTGAGGAAAGGGTGGCATAATAGGGTTGCCAGTGAGCCCCAGTGTGCGAATGTGACGTTGTGGTTGGTGGCCAGACTCGTCCTGCGATCGCGGCCTGATACCGTGCAGCATATGGATCAAGCGAATAGACGAGAGATGCCACAGAGGGCTGGTTAACCATGCCAGGTACAGCGGCACTTGTAGGGAGTTATGAGATATGAAGGGGGGGGGGCGGAAAGAAACTGAGGAAAGGGTATAATGGGGTTGCCAGCGAGCCCCAGTGTGCAAATGTGACGCAGTAGTTAGTGGCCAGCTCCAGACTCGTCCACCCAATGAGTGAGCAGCGGCACGAACCATTAGAATTGAGCTGAGTGAAACGTGGAGAGGGGAGACAAGAGAATAACTGAAATTGTAGCTTACCGCAACGGCGCGTAATCCTAACGCCTTGAGTAGTGCTTCACCCCGACCTTTGCTGATCTTGTAAACGTTGAGCGCTTCGGTCGCATCTTGCATTGATCTGAGCGCAAATGTCTTGGACAGATTGTGAAGCTCCTCGAGTGGCACGATGCACACAGGGCAAGGACATTTGCAATTTTGACCACGGATAAGTGACATCATACATCTATGAATAATCTATCAGACCAGGCTCATGTATATTAGTACGGAGAAATTTAAAACATACTGCTCTTCATAATCAGCAGAAAGGATCAACAGAATGGGAAAAAGCCAGCGTGTAATCTTATCAAAACATTGATGCGAATAACCAGTCTTCGAGTAACGCGCAACCATTTCCAAGAGTTTCTGGAATGACTCGTGCCATACGACACGCTTGAAGTTTACAAACCCCGGTTTGCCTTCCTCATCCGCATCTTCGGAGACCTGCAATCATTCCATCAGATTCACAATAGTATTAGTAACTAAAGATTCGTAAGTGTTGACGTACGATGGGCAACCACCCTACAACACGACCGCCGCCGATGCCATCACCGTTCCGTATGGCTACCGGCAAGTTTGCGCATCGCACTACGACAGGATATGCCTTGACGGTGCCATGGGACGACAGTCTCGTTTTGTCTGCGTACAAGATGAAACAAAATGGGGCCGCTTTGAGACCATCTGGAAGGCGAGACTAATATAATGATAGAAGGAAGAAAACTGATGTCAGTGCATGCAGCAGACCAGCAATACAGATTCAGATACGAAGTAAGTTTACGTACTTGGACGTCCCACCATCGATCACCTGTCCAGGGCTCGTTGTAGAAACGCTCAAACTCCATTCCATTATGCTTGTACACACGTTGTGCATCCCACACAAAATGCGGAGCGAGCACTGGGGTATCTAGTAAATCGAGAGCCCACTCCCAAAGAGGGAGTGCGTGGGTCTCGTACATTCGTTCTTCTCGTTTATATGGGACAGTGATGGTGTGTTTTGTAAACTAAACATATTTATAATATCTTTTGTCAGATTGATTAGTGACCTACCGGCGTCACCTGTTCAGTCGCATGTTCCCAAGCCTTGCAGAGATCCGCATCATTCTTGAGCGTCATCTGGGTCTCCCCTCTTGAGATGCAACCAATGAGAGCAAGGAGCCCATTGATTTGGGACTTGTTGAGTGCAGCATCCAGCGCGATTTCAGCGAATTCGAAATCCCCGCGTGAAACGAAAGGACGCCAAGGCTCTTCGTTAATGGGAAGCTGCTCTTCAGGATGGGCGTTAATGCCAAATTCATCGAATGCTTGATGGAGAGGCTCGCGATCAGCAGAAGGGTGGTATTCCGTTCTGAATTCCAGGGGCCGTTGAGCGGATATTGCAGGCGGAGGTTCGACAGAGCCTAATCGGCTATTAACTATGCGGAAAGATAAATCAGTTAACATAAATAAATCAATACCATGCTGACCTGGGCTATCGCCAACGGCACCCCCAAAGTTGATGTCGTCCAAAGTTTCGAAATCAAGCGGAGGGTCTGAATTGACTACGATAATTGGTGTTAGATTCAGAGATGCATGGGAACAAAAGTCAAAAGTCAAAAACACACCTGAAGGAACGATCAGTTCCTGATCTCCGCTTGTGGAGGGAACATCAATATTGTTGATCGATCGAGACGACGGGCCGGCACTGGGATGCCTGATACCCATATATGCCTGCCGGCGAGCTATTAGAACCTCTAATTGTCAGTGAAAATAAAAATTGAGTAGGAGAGAACTCACCTCTCCTTTGATCTTGCTCGTGTTCAAGAGCGAAGGCCTCTTGTTCCTTCTCGATGTCCATGTGCTTCTTGCAGCTGGTTTCGTGCTTTTTGAAGCCCTGTGCCTTGAAAATTTTATCGCAGTGTGGGCATTGATGCTGCCGTGTGAGAGTTTGTACTGAGTGATTGTACTTCGACCTAGAAGTGCGAGAGGGCCCCATAACGATGTGATGGTACGATTCAAATCAATAAGATTGCGAGCAGCGTTATATTATGTGTATACAAGGTAGAGTTTATCATTACATAGGTGTTACTCACGATCACAAGACCTACTATGACATACTATGACCCTTAAAAGGCACTTTGAAGGCAGGCTCCTTCCCATCCACTTGCTTCGAGGTTGAAGGCGGTCTAATAGGGTTATGGGAAAACATTACTTACTATACGCGTTAATTCAAACTCAGCCCAACTTTATTCCTTCAACCTCTCAGCAGCGGCTGGAAGGAAACATTTGTAAACATCATCAGCCACAGCGGCGAAACTCATGCCAGCCTTGCGGAGCTCAAACGCGAGGGCGAGAAAATCTAATAAAATATAATGTAGATAGTCACGTTATGTAATATTCAGCATCATGATAGCGACCTCAGATCAAATCGATGCCATCCTGGAAGCCTTTGATCTCGTTGGCATCTCAGTATCTACATTCATTATCAGGCTCCTGACCGACCAACATTTTTCCCATCACAAGACTGTGATCGATCTGAGAGAAAATAGTCACCACATTACAGAACATCTTCAACTCACAGGAGATAATACGCTCAAGTGGGCAACTGCAGTCATTAAAGACAGATGTGCTCAAGAAGTTCGTGAACTGTCGGCAAAGGCAAACGGCTCCCATTTTTCGGTCTCGCATACATCTGTCCAGCAATTGGAGGAGTTTAGTATTGATGTGTTAAGTGAAGAAATGCAACGACACGCACCAGTGTTGTGGGATTTGTTTGAGGTTCTCCTTGCAGCAAGGAGAAAGAATATTAGCGATGTCACTTCAAGTTTCGAAGATGGAGACTATGATGACGAAGCTTCATTATGGGAGCAACTGGGTGATGAACTAGACGAAGAAATGTTGCTGATAGTTGATGGGTCAAAGAAACACGGCAAGATGATCACTCTACAGAATAAGATCATTACAATTGTAAGTTGACTCCAAAACTCAATGCGATCAATGAACACTCACTGGCGGTAGAAAAAAGTCGTCATTCTCAGCATATTAATGCAAAGCTCAAACCGGAAATCAAACACCTTGCAGAGTGTCTTGGGAATATTCTTGCAATCCACGCATACGCCACAAACTATGTCACGGTCATTCTGGATGAAGGCCAACGTAATCTTCATCTGCCAGAGACATGGTCGCTTGCCGAAGTTCTCCTGTGTGCAGGTTCTGATAGCGCCGAGGCTGGGGACTTTGGAAGACTCAGACTGCATGAATATTACATAACGTGACTATCTACATTATATTTTATTAGATTTTCTCGCCCTCGCGTTTGAGCTCCGCAAGGCCGGCATGAGTTTCGCCGCTGTGGCTGACGATGTTTACAAATGTTTCCTTCCAGCCGCTGCTGAGAGGTTGAAGGAATAAAGTTGGGCTGAGTTTGAATTAACGCGTATAGTAAGTAATGTTTTCCCATAACCCTATTAGACCGCCTTCAACCTCGAAGCAAGTGGATGGGAAGGAGCCTGCTTTGAAGGTGCCTTACAAGTCATATGACCGATCTTGTAAGCCGGCGGCATTATAATGGCCCTTTATCTTTTTCCGACATCTGAACCGCAAATAAGTCTCTTTCTATTCCAGGCTAAGCTCCTAATCCAACGATCGTGTTTGATCGTTGTGAGCAGGTCGCCAGTCTTTGCATCCCAGATGTTTACTCCATCTTCGCGGCCGCCAGTCGCAAATTTTGTTGAGTCAGGTGAGTATGTCACCACGTACACCTACAGGTTCCTGGTCTTGATTGGACCCAGGACTGTTTCGCCGCTCTTGACATCCCATACAGTGCCATACTCTTGCTGTCCCGTCAAAGGACCCGCTCACGACTCTCTCACCATATGCACCACAGCACACTGACAACACTATCAAAGTGTGCCCTTTCCATCTGGCAATGACCTTTCCTGTCTCCACGCCCCACAGTCTCACTGTCCCATCCCAGCTTCCGCTTGCCACAGTGTTGCCATTTGGAGACAACGCTAATGTGGACACTACTTCTTCCGATCCACCCCATCTCGCCAGTCATCGCCAATATGTATCCTGCTTTCCAGGTCCCATAGTCGGAGTGAGCCGTCCTCTGAACATGTGATGATGCGTCGTCCGCCAAGCAGGTGCACGACATCTCGTACATGTTTGGTATGGCCTCGCATGGTCTTGCAGGGCATGACATCAGGCGCCTTACTGGTTGTGGATGACATGGTCGGCGCCCGGAGTCTCGACTACGGTAGATGGTCGATAATGTGCGCGAGAAATGCGCGTCGGGATGGTATTTGAATGAGAACGGGTTATCTGGTAATAGAAAATATGACTGGTCGGTCAAGTCTGTCATTGTCAATGAAATACGAGGCAAATCTGACGAGAACGCCTGCTTGCAGGAATTTAGTCCTAATTGACAGGACGGCTTCAGGAATATGTATGTAGGCCGGCCCAGCCCAGTGTGCGATAATTCGCGAGTGATCTTTGTATTATACAAGTCGCCGGTAAGTGGGTGGTCGGATTTACAGCATAGAGTATCACTCACGAGAAACACCTATTCAGACCAACTAAACTTTATAGTCCTCTGTGGACTGAGAAGGTAAGCGTCGGGTTTAGAGTTGCGGAAAATGGGCGTCCATTCGTTTAAGGCATGTAACACTGTACGTATTCCGTGCGTCAAACTCATGTTCACTTCACAGCTCAAATGCTGTGTAGACGAGGCGCTCGGGTCTGCCACCAGTGCTATGTGCACTTTTTATATGTAATGGACTGCGTTGATCACGACGACAAATTTGGACGAGCCGCATTTCCTCTCTGCTTCAATGATGTTTCTTCCAGCCAATGTCGAACTCAATGTCATCAACTCTTCAGCATTGCTGTATAATTGAAGGCTGTGCACCATGCCATCACCCAGCGTTGTATTTCAAAGTTTGCCAAAGCTTGCTGTGCTCTTATTTCTGTTAGACCTTTCCCTCGTCGCCTTCGATGCTGTTCTAACGCAATTGCGCTTCCTTGTACTACGAAGGGAACCCGGACCCAGGGCATCCTTATTCTGGACAGGATGCGATTTCCGGAAGACCAATCACGAGGTTGTCTCAGGGCCTCAGGCTATCCAACTGGTCAGTGACCGCCGCGTGCAATTATACACAATACAAGTTGACCCTACGGATAAGCACAGTTTTTCTTCTTTCCATCTTTGCCATGGTCAACCTATCAGACGAATATTCCGCTAGTGACTTTGGGAGGAATCAGGAATCCTCACACTCTTTAATAATCGCACGTCTAGTGGTCGGACCGTCTATATAACCGCGCGTGATCCAAGTTCTCGAGATCGTAGAAATGATTTTCCGTAACTCTTGCTGACTTGACTTCATGTGCCTCGAGGAGCAACAGGCGAATAGGTTCTTTTTGCAATGCCACGAAGTTCTGCCAGAACAAAATTCAGCACATAAAAGCGAGCCGTTTTTCTGCCGTCCCCTTCAGAATTATTTGATCCCATATTACGCCTTCACAAACAATGCGTTTCTCCTCTGTCCTCTACGTTGTTGCTGCTATGACAGCATCGGTATCTGCCGGTCCCACTCCCCAGGGTGGAAGATGTCCCAACCTTTGCAATGAAGTCAGTTGCTGCACTGGTCAGAAATGCGTGCCGACATTCGTCCAACAGCTTGTGAGTACCAGCAGTTTGGATCCCAAATTTGTCTACATGACTCACCGGCGCGGTAGAACAAAGTCATCGATTATTGTAAGTGAGCAGCATGTCGCGATAGTGAACTACAGTGAGTCGTGAAGTTTCTGTTTTCGTATCAGTGTAGTATGGCTGACGCGTGAGGAGTTCGTTGCAGAGTTGATCAATGCACTTGCTCTGATCAAATTTCACCGCTGCTCGAGCAATGGAGTTTATATATATATATAAATCACTTTTATTGTCCTTTAGGATCTTGGACATAGCCCTATTCGAGTGCAGGGGGCTTACTCACGGCTTTCTATCGTAGTTTGTGTGCTGTGGATGTAGTATGATGCCTGAAATAAAGAGCTTGGAGATATCGCTGTCGATCTCAATCATGAACAACAGATGAGGAGTAAGTACGTACGTCTTGTCTGTTTCTGTTGTGTTTTAGATTTTCCACCCCGCATTCGCCTGTGACCCAGTCTTTTCCGATAGGGGTTTCAATTCTCTACCGTACATCCAGGATATAGTAGGTGGCGGAATCAAATAGAGGGATGGACATAGTGGACCAGCTAGATGAAGAGAGCGAGACTGGCCTGGATTTATAGCTACATTGATTACAAATTAAATAAATATAAGTTTCAGGCTTCGTGTCCTGGGCGTAGTATAATGATACACGAAGCAGGTTGAGGCTGGGAAGAAGCACAAAAAGGCCCGGTACACGCACCTCTGAAACTTAGATTAAGACACCCGCAAGCTCTCCAGCAAGTTGTGCTCAACATCATCCACCTCGAGCAGGATGACGGGAGCAGAACAGCCCGCAATTCGAATTAACACGGCTAGTCGAACATTTGAAGGTCATGAAAATAGTGTCTCGGCAGTCGCAGTCTTCCCCGACAGACATCGTATGGTGACGGCCTCGGGCAACAAGACGCTTCGTCTGTGGAACCTAGAAGACGGTGTTGTGTTGAAGACAATGGAGGGGCATCGCTTCAGCCTGGCGGGTTCCCTGAAGCATGGGAGTCGGTTGATTTGGAACTGAGCGATCGAGCCTTGCGATTGACTGCTCGCCTTGAACAGCCTTTTAGCGCATTTTTGCTAGTGCAGCAGCGTGGCGGAGAATACAAAAGAATCGCGTCAGATCATCATATCATTGCACAAGTCAAAGACCTTTCTTCTATTCCGGACAAGGTCAGGACGCTAGAGATATTGTAGCGGTATGCATTTGTGGCGTCGTTTATATCCATAATCCAGGAGTGTGAATCTGACGTATGAGACGAGCAATACCACCGAATGTCCTCAAAGCTGACCTACACGCAATCGCAAAACCGGCCTCTTGCATGCTCGCCAACTATGAGCTGCCCTGTGGCTAACGGTTGCGAATTAGATGGATAAGGAACATAATCTTCATCACGAATCAAGCATCGTTGTGCTGAAAATAGATATGAGACCTGGACTACAGCGAGAAAAATGAACCGGGCATGGTGAGAGCAATAAGGAGGTAGGGGCAATGTAGCAGGGAACTGCAAGGAGACCGTCGAGTCAAGTGCGAAGGAAACAAGAGAAGAAGTACATTCAAGGGACCACGAATGTCAGTATTCTGGAGAGGAGCTGTGTCCGCACGAGAAGAGGAAGGAAGGAATTTGCGAAGGTAGCGGGAGAAAGTATGTCACTGTGAGTGTACTGTAGGTGATTGTCTTGGACGCTGAGGGGCGAAAAATCTGACAGGCGAGATCACTGGCTTACGATGCAGCAGAGCAGAAGGTGTTGTATAGGATTGCAATAATGATATTTGACGAAGTCATGTATATAAGTAGGGGCGCCGGGACCACGTACATTGAGTAAATCAGCAAGGCGAGGAGTTTCAGCTGCACTTGTCTGCAAAAGAATATTTGGATAGATCTGTGCGCGTGAAATGGATGCACTGGGCTCTTCTTGTTGTACAGGCAAAACGCTACTAAGGATGTCCGGATATATGGATCTTGGTCCAGGCCGCCGTGTAAACCAATCGGTGAGTCAGGTGAGAAAATAATGCAACGGGGATGTCGGACATCAACTTGATGAAGCGAAGAGCTGGCGGGACTCGAAGCCATAAGTTGTTTGGGCGTGTTAGACGGACCGTTGGTGAGTTTTCCTACAATGTGAAGTTGACAATACTGATTTTGAAAATGCAGAACTCGTTTAACTTACGCTGCGGTGCTCATCACTACTGGAGGTTCAATTGCATTTCCTTGTACTACAAAGGGAACCCGGACCAAGGGCAGATATTCTGGACAATAGGATGAGATTTCCGGAAAACCAATCACGAGATGTCTCAGGCTACCCAACTGATTAGTGACCGTTGGCATGTAAGTAATTATACACAATATAAGTTGACCCTACGGATATCGAGCGGGACTGACCTACTTTTGAACTCTTGCACCAAGATTTGGCACGGCCATGGGTGGTATTACGTTTAGATGAGACCTGAGGCCTGAGCAGTGAGCGCTCGAGCATGGGCCATGGCCAGCTGACCACTGAGGCCTGAGGTTCTACAAAGCAGGTTGCCCACTTGGGCCAAACAATCTCGACATTCATAGCAACACGCCTGGAGGACATTTTATTCCCTATCGCGAGCATGGCGTCCTTGCAAACAATATAGACCTTCTTAGGATAGTAGTAAGTATTACAAGAAGACCAGAACATGATGCGGATGGAAGGAACAAAAGAATACCGTTTTGTATTTAGTCTTAGTAACACGAACAGCAAAACTAGTCTTCGCATCCGAGGAGATTGTTGCGCTAAATGAAAGAAATCTTCTGGAACCGACTTGGAAAAGAATACTGACGAAACGAGGTTCGGAACCGTTCAGAACCGTTCAAGAACCAGTGGAGAACCAACACAGATAAAATGGAACGAGAACCATACTTCGGTTCGGTCATGTTCGATGGTGTCGCAGTGTCCTAGAACCACTTTGGTAAGTACAGAGACAACTGTGAATAGCCGTGAATCAGAGCTACTAGTAACATGAACTTGATCATCAGAAAGTAAAAAAAAATGGTGGGAACCGAAGCGATCCGGGCCTAGAACGTCAGAGTAACGGTACCTGATGCAATGAATCACATCCCTAGCATATGATACACTCTTTCAAGTTACACAATGCACACACACCGGCGCCATCATTGATGATTTTATTTCAGTCCCGGCTCGCCGATTTCCACACATCAACTGTGTTAATATATGATGGGTCGTCTAAGAGATGACGATGTGTTGCCCAGTAAAAATATTTCGTCGACTGAACAGGAACTTGTGAACGCCCATCACCCCTGATAATCCCGCTGCCAGTGACTCGGAGTCTATTATGTACTGAGCCTATCATTGATCAGACAGGCCAGGAACACCGGACACAGGTACGCTAAGCTGCGTCAATCGGACTTACTCATGCTGAGTTACACTTACTGGCAACGGCTGATGGTAATTAAACTGATCCTGGGAGTTGTGGGAGGGCAAGAAAAATATGAGCGAGCGAGATTATAGTGAAAACGAGTGAGCGGATTGTATGGTGTAGCGATGAAGGGATCCGAGAACAAGAAAGAAAGGACGTGTGGTGCCGGATACTTCCGAGCACTCGGGAACCGGCACCTTTCACATAGACGAAGCATGCGCCGTCGATGTGAGCAAATAAGTCGGCTGATTATGTTGCAGCTACGTACGCTCAACAACTGCACATCATGTCAATAGGCCAGTATTGCCGAGGATTTTCTTTCTTGTGATTATTAAAAACCATTTAGTCTCTCGGGGCGTACCCTATGCCGACTAGTTATGGCAGGACTATGTAAGTAAGCTCCCATTGTTGTAAGTGATCCGTGGAAGCAACCACCGGGATTCCTGACTTTTCATTTCCGATGGAACTAAGCGTCTGTATGTCTGCATCGGTCTGGCCTCCACCATGGTGCTTCTTTTACATACTATATCTTGCTTGTAGATCTCTAGAGTCTGGGCTTTCTGTCAAAGTTTTTGGAGTTGCGCCCAGGGGCCAGGGCTCGTCGCGGTGGCCGTGCGTTTTGAAACGCAGAATCGTATTCGAAACGGTGATGTGACCAAGAATCTGAGCGTCACAATCTTGAGCATTGAATTGTATTCTGTCGAGGCAAAGTACTCGCGCCTGTTTCTGTGACACCGATCTGATTCTTGATAGAGTCCTGAATGTTGGGTCCGCAGTGCGCACAATCAAACGGCACCATTACGTGGGTGTCAATTAGAGCATGCGGTTCACTAATGATCTGTTTATGCACAATAATTTTGTTGCTCAGGGCCAGGTTCTGTACGACACGGGTAATTCGCAAGTATGTACCTTGCTCGACATGTCCTTGGCCGCAGGCGTGTAGCGCCGATCTCATAGAAAATGAGAAGAAGCCCCGCAACTATCAAAGCTCCGGTCAGCCTGAGGAGCCCATCAGCCAATGTGCAGGCACCTGGCCACACGTCAACGTTTGAATACCCAGTTCGTGTCCCGGATATCCTATTCCGTGCACCGGCTACCGACGACGGCGACTCGATGAACATTCGCGATGCTATTCCATTGTCGGATGTCGATGATGTCAGTTGGTGGTCGGTGGGTCTCAACTGTACATAACGACTATTTAGGCTGATGTTTGTCACCTCACAGACGAACTGGATAGTATGGCATGAATCTGATGGATACCTTGCTGTTATGCGCCACGAAAATTCGTCTCTCGGCTACGTCTGGTGGCAGTCTGCAAGGTGCCTGGGGGTGATATGGTGTCTTTCTGTAAGGTCCCTGAGCGTAATCTGGTAGCAGATGTGACAATTTGGTCATGGTAGTTTCGTTTAAACACAGCCGCAGACCCGGGGACCTGAAAAGCTGGATTCAGAACATACAGACTGTCCGGGACAATCTGCACATTTGCTGATGGCCCGAGGTTCACATGTCACCGGGCGGATGTGACTGTCTATGATAGCGGTGCTCGAAGAAGCATGTACCTACGTATCAGAAATGTGTCAAGCAAGGTAATTGTAGCAATACCAGCATGTTTGGCGTCAAATGAAACAATATAAAAAGCCCAGCACACGCACCTCTTCAGCTACATCCAAAATCACTTTACCAAGTTCATTCAACAGTGTTCAGCACCACCAACCTCTAGTAAAATGACGCAGCCCATTCCCATTACCACTCCTACTCGAGTGTTCGAAGATCACACTCATACCGTCTATGGAGTCGCAGATGTTCCCTATAGTCAATGCATGGTGACCTCCTCTGAAGACAGGCTGATTCGTCTGTGGGACATGAAGACAGGTGAAGTATTGAAGAAAATGGAGGGGCACACCGGTGAGGTCATGGGATTGGCGGTATCGCGAGATGGGCAAATGATAGTGACCGGTGACGAGAACGGAGAGCTCATCGCCTGGCAGGCAAAAACTGGGGAATCTCTCACCAAACCTATCAAAGTCCACGGCAGTGCGCTCCGCTCGCTGGACTTTTCACCGGACGATGCATTTGTCGCCACCGCGTCGTCGGCACCAAATGACCAAAGGGTCAAGTTTTGGAACACTAAAACATGGGCGCAATACCCCGGAAATTACGACTGCGGTAGTACTGTCCGCTGCGTTCGGTATGCGCGGTCTGGCGTGTATATGCTTGCGGTTGCAACAGACGAAGATATCCAAATTTACGTCGCCGAGAAACTCCAAAAGAGGTTCAAGGGTCACAGTCACGGTACATTGTCACTCGCCTGGTCTCCTGATAGAACGCGCCTTCTCTCTGGGGGAGATGACCGTGATCCCAGCATAAGGGAGTGGGACACATCGAGCTGGACGCAGGTCGGTCTTCCATGGACGGGCCACACATACAAAGTCAATTCCATCGCCTTCAATTCTTCTGGCACGCATGCAGTTTCCGCCTCTAGCGACAACTCTGTTCGTCTCTGGCAGCTCTCCGATAAACATACTATCGCCATCTTCCAGCACACTTCTTCTGTCGTTTGCGCAGCCTTCTCCGCGGATGGCACGCGCATCCTTAGTGGAGGTTATGATAAGAAAATCACAGAGTGGACGGCACCTATGGGTACTTTACTTGCGGATGCTTCCAACGAAAAGGTAATTTCCAGTCGGTTTACCTTCCACTCATTGTCTCATCTTGCGTTTAGATTGTTTATTCGGCTCTAAAAACTGCCCAAAAGTGGGATCCAGAGATCCAGTCAATGGTAATTTCTTGTTGATGTAAACCTTCGCCATCTCACCTTGTGTCCTTTCATCAAAAGGTTCAAGTTTCAGGCTTTGATTGCGAGTTTCAAGAGACTGCTCTAACGCCACTAGTTGTGAAGGTAATTTCCAATCAATTACACGTTCGCCGTCTCATCTAATATCCTCATTTCTATTCAAAGACTATGGAATATGATTCAGAGACTGTAGGCTCCGATTCCGAGTCTCTGCAGGCAGTTTCGATGACTGGAAGCTTCGGTTCCAAGTCTCTGCAGGAAGTTTCGACGACTGGAAGCTTCGATTCCAGGTCTCTGCAGGAAGTTTCGACAACTGGAGGCTTTGATTCCAGGTCGCTGCAGGAAGTTTCAACAACAGGAAGCTCCAATTCCAAGTCTCTGCAGGGAGTTTCGGTAACTGGAAGTTTAGATTCCAAGTCTTTGCAGGGAGTTTCGGTAACTAGAAGCGTCGATTCCAAGTCTCTGCAGGAAGTTTCGACGACTGGAAGCTTCGATTCCAGGTCGCTGCAGGAAGTTTCGACAACAGGAAGCTCCAATTCCAAGTCTCTGCAGGGAGTTTCGGCAACTAGAAGTTTCGATTCCAGGTCTCTGCAGGGAGTTTCGGCAACTAGCAGTTTCGATTCCAGGTCTCAGCAGGGAGTTTCGGCAACTAGCAGGTTCGATTCCAGGTCTCTGCAGGAAGCTTCGACAACTGGAGGCTTTGATTCCAAGTCTCTGCAGGGAGTTTCGGCAACTAGCAGTTTCGATTCCAGGTCTCAGCAGGGAGTTTCGGCAACTAGCAGTTTCGATTCCAGGTCTCTGCAGGAAGCTTCGACAACTGGAGGCTTTGATTCCAAGTCTCTGCAGGGAGTTTCGGCAACTGGAAGTTTCGATTCCAGGTCTCTGCAGGGAGTTTCGGCAACCGGAAGTTTCGATTCTAGGTCTCTGCAGGAAACTTCGACAGCTGGAGGCTTTGATTCCAAGTCTCTGCAGGGAGTTTCGATGATCGCAAACTCAGAATCCAACTCTCTGCAGGCAGGTTTGAAGACCGCAAGTTCCGCTTCCAAATCTCAGCAATTGTCTTCGACTGTCCGGTCTGTATTGGATGAGCACTCCGTTTCCAAGGCTGAACAATCCGTCACCAAGTTGGAGCAGTCTTTTACCAAGTCTATGCGGGCTGTTTCAAAGGTATTATTTCATCCTTTGCTCGTATGGCGCTATTTGAGCTTTTTTCACGCAGACACTTGTAATCACCATGGATGAACTCCTCGCTATCACCAAGACCATCCGTACTGCATCCATCACAGGGGACTTGTTCACCGCTGAGAAGATCCTCACTCAAGAGATCACTGCCGACGCCAAGAACTTCGCCTCCTATGCCAACCGCTCTTTCGTTTTGGCACGCAAACTCAACTGGGAAAATGCGCTTCAGGATGCAAACAAGGTGACAATGATCCATCACGCCCTGGTTAAAATTTCGCTGACTTCGATGATCACATAGTCCCTTGCCATACGATCGTCGTTGGCTGGCTATATCGCCAGAGGTATCGCCCTCTGTGGAAAGCAGCTTGTCGAGGACGCGAGGACAGCCTTTGATCTGGCATTCACGTTCACGCTCGGAAACATGGATGCTACTGTGTTCCTTTATTTAATCAAGGCAGGTTGATTTTTTTCGTCTTGCGTACTCCGCGCTTCATTATGTCTTTCAGGCCATTGCGCTCTTCAATGCTAACAGACACAAAGAGGCAATGCTGCGTGTGGATCAGCTGTTTGCTGATCCTTCTGTCGATCCCCTCGTTTGTGGTGTCGTAGTGGTGAGTCTCGTATTCGCAATCACACTTATGTTCGTCCGCCGACTGATGGATCTGCACTTCGTGCATCAGGCAAGTCTGCGACTCAAATTAGGAACCATTGCTTTCAATGGCGCGCATCATAGTGAGGCCATCGAGCACTTCACTGCCGCTGTCAAGGCTAGCACTTTCTTGGCTAAATCCGCCGCTCCTGCTGCCTGCGAGGCTTTCACTGTGGTATGTTGAATACGATGTCACCGGAAAACTCACCCGCGCTCAACTGCGCCTGTTTTGCAGCTCTTCGGATGGGACATCGGGTCGTTGTGGGAAACCTCCAACAAGCAACTGATCCTTGCGCTCCTTGGGGCTGGCGAGCTTGGAGAAGCCTTCGAGTCATACCGTTCCGCGATGGACGCAAGTGGCAGAGTTATGAAGACCAGCTTCCGTTCCTGGGTCTTCAGTGAGTCTTGCCAGTAATGCTATATGCTACGGTGCTAACCCTTTTGTCACACAGCTCTCTCGTTGTAATGAAGGGTCCTCAGTACTTCAGATTAAGGCACGAGCCATTCCGAATGCGTCATTTATGTGTTATACTCTTCACATTCGACGTTATCGGATACATTTCCTTATGCTTTAGATCCTTCTTTCTATCCCTACGTCACTCTATCCTTTGTACTTGTCGCTTTGACGTCGCTTCCCTTATAGCGTTTCACCTAATCAGTTCGTTACGCCTCGTTGTTCACTGCCTTCAATCCATTGTCTCTATCTACCTCCTTCCTTCATCTATGCTCATCTTGGCCGTCGAGCCAGCCCTGTACTCTGTTATTCCT
The DNA here is from genome assembly GCA_016647755.1 of Suillus subluteus. Lineage (NCBI taxonomy): Eukaryota > Fungi > Basidiomycota > Agaricomycetes > Boletales > Suillaceae > Suillus > Suillus subluteus. The sequence goes on along the minus strand of JABBWI010000167.1, from coordinate 96,907 downwards.
TTGTAGAATCCCATTTAGTGTTTTTCCCGCTCAAAGTACGTCTGAGAACCTCAAGAAAAGTCTCCGTCTTTATCGCATGTCTCGTCACTCATTTTCGTGTTCTCAATACACGCGTCCGCTATCTATGCCGTCTCGCTCACTATTCCCCTTCGAATTCACTATCAGCCTTACACAGTATGGCTTCCCCGCGGATATATGTATAGGTTGAAACACGGGTATCTCCTATGGATTTACTTTGTTGATTCCTGTATCATGCATCATGTATCCCTGTTGCTTTTATCGATTTAGACCAATGATTCTACAACGCTTCCCTCCACGCCACCGACGGTCCGACTATAAGTCCTACGACAACCTGTTTGTCGACGTGTACCCTTCTATTTCTTCACGTTTAATGTCTAGACACTTTGATCTATCTGCATCAATTTAAACTGATCGTCGACTGCACAATTCCTTCAGTCTCAGACTTGTTGTTCAAAGGTCTATCACACAAGAAAGTTTCAATCTGAGAAAAAGTATATGTCCACCTGTTTCGTCCTCTCCACCCGGTGTTACTCTCGGAACCGGGAATACACGATACATCATCATCTTCTGGACTCCTTGCCGGTAGTTATTAGCGCTAGCGAATTGTAGACGGGTACTCTCGCGATTCCACCACTTCCCTCCTCTTACATTCGCCCTTTACAGACCCACCAATTTCTGGATAACGATATCAGTAGTAAGTGATAGTGGCCGAACGGGATAACACTACCAGATGAAGACTTGGGTTGTGAGATGCTGGAAATAGACACAGCGACTGATCGCCTACCCGAACCGGAATAGAACGACTCGAAGCCTTTTTGACAGTATGTGTCCACTATACATTTACAAGCGCGAAACTCTGTATGACACCCGAAGAAAACATCTCAATGCTCCAAATCAGTCCGAGGACGCAACCAATGACAACGCACCTTCTCTCAACGAGATTATCGAATTTAAATCTTATTGGTTACACAACCTGCATACCTCAGCCACAGTCTGAGTCTTCGCTATGACAACGCTTGTGGGGGGCAACCTTGCGTTGACGCAGTAAATCTAGTTCTCCAGGCTGTTAATTATTTCCCTGCCTAACCCAAGATGACACCATACCAACAAAATGACTGTACAATGTTCAAGATGCGGGCATCATTGCAATCTTAGGCTGCTCCGTAATTTGTAACAATATGTGTTCTAGTCAGGTCTCAGTCGTATCCCCGGGCTCTAGAATACAGTCAGAACGTTCCACGCCAAGATATGAGACGATGGCATACCCCACGATTATCCTTGTAATTTGTCATTTGGAAGGGTGACTCGTCTATACCATCAACGAATCCGAGAGCGCAAGGTGCCTCTACACTTCCTCACACATTAGATCTTGACGTTGTTATCAGCAGCGAGGTTCAATCGCCCATTGATCACGACAAAGTACGCCCCTACAAGAACTTCAAATCTCGTGACAATCAATAAGATTTCGACTGATTTGGATAGCCCGTTTTCTCGAGCCTGGATTTGCAAGGCGCACTTTCCAAGCCAGAGACCATGAATCTTGATGACGTGATCTTTCTCTGCCTCGATGCTAATGCAACCATAACGCGAAAGATGTTATTGCACCTTTCCCAGATGAGCAGGGAGTGTTATAGCATAGTACGGCCGCCCGGCGTCTGATAAGGCGGCTGCAAGGATAACTGTTACGTACTGCACAGGAAGTGGAGAAGCATGCTGCATCACCTTGCGTAAATGCTGAAAATTTGAAGACGCCGAGTTCGAAGATAAACATGTTCAAAGAAACATATGGAAGCGGAGAGGAAGCGCGGAATGCCTGTCGCGACCAGCAAAGTGTCACGGGCAATAATGTAGGAAGATGGACACAGCGCTGGCTGGGCGCTTCATCTATACAGCATAGTCAGCACGTGTCTCGAACATGAGAATAAGCCATAGCTCGGCAAACGATTGAGACGACAGGTGCAAAATTTCCTTCAAACTAAACACCCACGATCCCGGTTTACGGTCTGTCCATCTCATCGGTGCATTGGCGTGAACAGGACGTCAAGACGGGAAAGGTCATTGTCAAATGGACTAAGCACACTGAAAGTGTGTTGTCAGTGTGCTGGAGTGCAGATGGTGATCGAGTTGTGAGTGGATTCTTGAACGGGACAGCAAGAATATGTGATAGCAAGAGCGGCGAAACAGGCTTGGGCCCAATGTTGACCAAGAACCTGTGGGTGTCAGCGGTAATATACTCACCCGACTCAACCAAATTTGCGACGGGAGGATCCAGCAGAGTACAAATCTGGGATGGCAAGACGGGAGAATCGCTCAAGGCAGGCGAATGGCTCACAAGACTCGAAAACGATCATTGCATTAAGAGCTTGGCCTGGACGTCAGATGGAAAGAAGCTTATCTCCGTTTTAAATGGCCTAATTAGGATATTCGACAGTGTCACTTGGGACCAAATCGCCATCCTCCAGGGTCATACAGACTTTGTCAACGCCATCACCTTGTCTCAGAACGACCGCTTCCTTGCAAGTGCAGCGGATGATAAAACAGTGCGTCTCTGGAATCTCGACACAAACCTCCAAGTTGCTTCCCTCCAGCACAAAGGGAGAGTGGCGTGCTTAGCCCTTTCTGCCGATGGAAAAGTCCTAGTCACTGGTAGTGGCGATGTTGTGTGCGCATGGGACATTCACGCCATTCTCAAAAAGCTGGCCTTGAAGACCTATTAACCACTGGTACCAATATTGTGGGTGTTAACATAATCACCAACTCTCACTGACCATGTTTGCTACTCAAACAGAAGGCATCTCAGGGCGAGCCAGGAATAGAGCGCACCCCCCGCTCCTCGCTCAGTGACAACTTGGAGGTACGTGACGTTTTTACAAACCTTCCCATTCATTAAATAACAGCAACATCCCAGGCTAATGCTACGCGATGTCACGATGAGTTTGGGGGTGTTGATGAACTTTCACCACGGTTTTTTGATGTCATGGAAGCCGATGATGATGTGCGTCATCAGTATTTCTATTAATGAGTTCTTATTCAAACCCCTATGTTTTCAGTCCTCCCCAACGGGTGGTGTCCACCCTCACTCTTCTGCAAGTGCATTCCTCGCTCGCCTTGCCTCGCTTCTCCGCCGCTTTCGACCCAACAACGCTGAAGCGACCGGACTTCCGCAATCTCCAACGCCTTCGGTGTTACATCCGCGGGTTCTCTTGGGCCACCTGTCCTCACCCTTCCACCCCCGAAATGATGGAGTAAACGAACCTCAGCAACCCTCCGCACCTTCGGGGTTAGATCTCCACGCTTTCTTTGCTCGCCTGTCCTCACTTTTGCCCCACTCTCGACTCGACTCAAGAACCGAACCTCATCCCACAACGTCTTTGAGTTCACGTCCAGATGCACTCGTCGATCTCCTGTCCTTCCTCTTCCGCTCTCAACCTCGCACCAGCGAAGAAATCGAACTCTCGCAACGACCAATGCGTCCTCGTGTTGTCGAAGTACCTGCAATCAGGGATGCAATGCTGGACAGGGAGGTATGTCTTTCTCCGGTATATCAATGTCTGGTGTCTGATAATTTCTATACAGGTCTTGTTTGTCGCTCCACGGCCGCCACCACATCGTTGAAACACTGAACCTAATGGTACTACCACACCAGGTGGAAGACCTGCGCATTCACTACCCGTCCGAACGTTGGCTCACCTCGTGCTTTTTCTCTGTTGCGCGTCTCCTCAACACCCTGATGGCAATGCACACAACACAGCAGCAGCAACAAGGCCAATCGCAAGATCCAGTCCAGACCCAGGCTCCGTCACCGCAGACTCAGTCTGCCACCCCGTTGGCGTCGACGTCCGCAGTACCTACTACTCCTGATACTTGTACTAGATCGACACATGCAGCAACCATGTAGCTACGACCCCTTCCATTGCGGATTCGTTTCGTGCTTCTTCTCTGCTGTGCATCTCTCCCACACGCACACGGTCGTCAATACTGCATATAGACACCTATTTACATCCGGTTTTACTGTATTTCTTTGTTCACGTCGAATGTATTTGACTCCCACAACCACCTGGTTGGTTTTAATGCTGTACCGTGAAGCCGTTCAAGCAGTTGCTAATGGGTCGTTTGCTCCCACACCGCAGGAGGCTTCAAGGTTTGCAGGTACCTCCAGTACCTATAACTCATGAGTGCACTAGAATGATCGAGCGGTCCTTCTGGCAACGATTGGCCTTTTGTAAATTTGAATTGCACGTCTGAAAGGAGTGAAAATATTCATTGCGCACGCAAGGCATGACCTCTGGCGTCCTGGTTGGGGATGACATCGTCGGTGCTCGGAGGCTCCACTACAGCAAATCGTCGATAATGTGCACGAGATAAGCTCGTTGTGATCAACTTTGAATGAGAACAAGTTGTCTGGCCATGGCAATGACTGGTTCCGGTGAGTTGACGGTCTGTCATTGTTAATGAAATATGAAGCAAAGCTGATGAGAACGCTTGTTTACAGGAATTCAGTCCTAATTCGCAGGACGGCTTCAGGACTATGTATGCAGGCCCAGCGATGCGATCTCACGAGATGTCACGGTCTTCACGGTGTCAAAGTCGCCGGTAAGCGGGTGCTTAGATTCACAGCCTAGAGTATCGCTCACAGTTCATACCAACGATACTACAGTCGCCTGTAAACTGAGAAAGTGGGTGTTGGGTTTACTGAGGGGCATGGTCTGGACTCTGCTGACATAGAAATGCAGATGCCAAAGCCCTGTTCGAGTTGGAACTTGGCTCCGTATCGCAGGCGACTTGGACAAGGAGCTCCCCGGGATTCTTAACTCGGGGCATGTTCTCACATCGTAAGATTCAGGCTGATGGTTTTAAGAAAGATCGTGTAGTATAGCCTGCAACTCTCTGGACAGTCGCCGCTAAATGGAATAGTAAGCACCGGCATGGCTATGGATGCGCGATACTCTGCAGTTAATGTCAGGTAAAGAAAAGGACGTACCTCTTCGCCCAAATCCTCATAGTGTAACGCATATGACGCAGCGATTCTATGAGAGTAATACCTCATTCCTATTCGTCAGTAACGACATAGACCTCACGCGGGCCACGCTTCGTATCCGCCACAACAAGCACATCTGTGACTTTATGGCTCAGCTAAAATATTAAAAGACTGTTTATGGGCTCACGATCGATCTTTTGTGTAGAGGGATATTAACGTGCTCATAGGGTCATCTGCTCGGAGTACGTCTACAAATCTCAAGATGAACCTACTTGGTTGGACCGACATTTGAAGGTTGCTGATAGAAGACATCTTTCTCTTGGACTCTGAAATATCGCCTTAAAGACCGGTCGCTTGGCTTTCATAGTACAGTGAATGTCTAGATGAGCGGAAGAGAGAATGCCCCTTGACTTTCATCCTCTTGGATAGCTTGAAATGTTCATCTAGTTAGCACTCACGCCATATTGAGAGACACAGCGAAAAACATAGAGATACAAAGAAAGATGAAATGGTTTTTTATATGCTGCAGCATTAACTGACCTAGGTACAAGGCAAATCTAGCAACTGAAAATGGGCTGAAGATGACCGATCGTGGTCGCCCATTTTTGCGGGGCCGTCTAGTATTCTTCGCCTCAGGCTAGTTCTTGGAACGTTTCGGACGCCCACGGCCGCGCTTTTGGGGTCAGACATGTGGGTGGCGAGGGATGAACGTTCAATAGTTGGAGCCGTGCCCTTCATTGATGTTGACAGTACGGTATGCTGGCGATGTAAAAAATCGCCGGCCCGAGGTATCACGCCAGGTTAGCTTCGTCAGGACCTAATAATAATAACCATACACGTATGGTTGGACGTCGATCGCCGCTTTTTTGAAAGCTGTTGCCAAAGAAACAAATAGTACTTGTGACCTAGTGTTGTTGGCAGAACTCAGCAGTTTTGCCAACCGGTCTGGCAAAACTGGTTGTGTCTGGTCCTCGGTAGAACTCACGCGAAAGGAGGGTGGTAGAACCTGGCACGAATCTAGGGCCGTGACAACAACCTACTGAACCATCTTATCAAGCGCTGTAACAATGCAACTGCTCCTCCGAGTCTGCGCCTATTTGTTATGGGAGGCTGGGAAGCCCACCTGCCATTGACATGCTCACATGTACACATGTGAAGAGGTTGGCATTGCTGTCGATGCTGCACAGGATCTTGAAGCATCCTTCGTGTAGGCACCTCCGCTCTCGACCAAGCCTCGTGATGCAGATGACTTGCTTGCTGGTCCAGAGAGTATCTCGCCTGACGACATTGCTGCTGAATTTGCAGCTCTCGAGGAGTTGAAAAGGACTGAAGACGTACAGAACATTGACGAAGTTGAAGTGTTCAAGGGAAATGCTTTTGATTTTGACGAGTTAGATCGGGTTGAACAAGGAATAATACCACAGGCTATTCTAGATGAGGTTGAGGTGGTTACTAGTAATTAAAATGGCGAGGATGACGGATGGGACTCGACTCGGCAACATTGATGTCATCGTTAGGAATATCGTACACATACTCTACATAAGTAGCCTAGCTAGAGTTTTGCCAGTAAAGTTTGCCGGTTACAACCGGCAGAACTAAATCCAACTAGTTCTGCCCCCTACATCAGTAACTTGTCTCTACATTTACGACTCTGACTATCTCACAGGTAATATGTATTAGGCTCGAGACCAGCCTGGCTTGTATAACCACGGACAAGTCGAGTGGCGTAACCAAATATGTGGCCCACAATCAGTGCAACGCTCCGAGATCTCAGGTCAGCAAACTCTACAATTTAAATGATGTCTGCAGTATCCAAGGTCGCATCTTCAAGGATGGGTTCTTATAGATAAGGTACATGATGGGCATTCCTCGTGCGCGAATCCCGACTACGTTTCTGAATGCAGCATTCCGACGATTCGCAGTCTTTTGCGGTGTGTCGCGTTCTTGTTGGTACTATGCGGCCGTCGCTATCAAAATATTCTGATAATCGTTGATGCTGTTCAAAGCGAGCATCCCCGGACCCCGCTTCGATCTGATCGCTCTCAGGCTGGACCAAGGCTGTATCTATTGGTACTGCACACCGCGCGTCAAACCACCTGATCGTTACATAACTGTACGTAGTACTTAACCCGCGTCCCGTCGTTGTCCAGACCTCAGCGTTTTCTCATCACTCGCTGAGACTGTTCCAGTGTAAAACTTCGAGATGGAGCATTCATCTGACGAAATCGCAGCAGCGAGGAGCTTGCAGTTTGCCACGGTATGTCTCCTTGTCGATATGAGGGCGAATAATACATGACAATTCATGTTCCATCAGTTCATATACGGTGTGTACTGTCTGAACCCCTTATTCTTTGCCCTAACACAGTTCAGCGTCGATGGTCACAATCTGGGTAGGCTTATCCTGATCTATCTACATCCGCTGTTAAGCTCGCTTATTCAGATCTATGATTATGCGTGTTCACTTGATGAAGAGGTAATACACCTGTTCCATGATACACCTCAGTGTTGATATCCACAATATTTTGTGTAAAGTGGACATTTTTGCTTCAATCGCGCTGGAGTAAGATAAAAGGCTTGTATATTGTTACACGTTACCTCCCCTCTATCCTTCTCGCTGCGAATCTATATCGTACGTTCTACTCCAGCACACATCGTCCCGATGATGAATTAACACATGTTCTTCAGTGAACGTTACCTCAAATGACTCGGAGAACTCATGTGTATGTGATGCTGTGGAGAGTTAATGAGAACGAACGTCTTACAGCATGACTTCGCCAGAAATGTTGGGTGTTAGCCAATATTGACTCAGGTACGTGCAAGGTACATTCATTGATGCACGTCATTGCTGAGGGCTACCATTTTTACCTCACAGGTGTTGGCGTAGCATCAGTCATTTTCTCCGAATGTACATCTTGTTCCCCTGTAAAAATGTGTTTCTGATTTGATTCATCCAGGTTTTTTCATCCTCAGAACATATGTGCTCTGGAACAAGAATAGAATCTTGCTCGCAGCCATGCTATCCACCTTTTTCGTGAGTTTCCAATTCACTCACCACACCAAAGCAGTGGTAAATGCATCAGACAGTCTTTTATTATAGCATCCTTCAGCATTGCCTTCATCACTACCGTCCCCCCAGCATGTACTCACTCTCACCTTCCCTCTGGCGATCCGCGACCACTGAAACATTCTGTTCGTTTTCACAGATGCGACTAGCGCGATCCTGGGTATCGCAGGGTGCTACCAGAGTTCAACCAGTTTCCGACTCTTTATACCATTTCTTCTCCTTTCCATATTTCAACTGGGTGTGTAACCAACTGAGCATATATATGTACAGACACGCACTGACAGATGCCCTCCCAGGACTCATGATGCTCACGCTCATACGCGCCATACAGAACTGGCGGATAAACCCAAGCCGTCTATTCGTTGTCCTGGTGAAACATAACATATTCTATTATACATGTGGTTTTTGTGAGTTAACGCTTGCACGCGCCATTTTTCCGTGTTCATCCATGATCATTTCTCTTTCCTGAAGTGTTCTCAATGATGAACATATTCACATCGCTGCTCCTCCAGGTGCGTGAATATCCCAAATACCTTTTATAATCGAGCCGTTGATATTCCGCGCCCAAGTACGCCTACCACACTATGTTGTACGAGTATGCACCTCCACATCCTACTGCGTATTCCTACTAACAATACCGAAACTTACAGTTTCCAGGTCATGATCCTTGCAATCCTTGCGACGCGCATGCACCGCCACCTCTGGCAGATAAACCGACATACACACGGCTCTGGCGCCCTAGTACATATTCCAATGTCCCACATGTCCTCTGTAAATTCCACGACGTGATATCTTATCCCGTGGTTTATTCGGTGTCGTTCGTGGAGCGAGGCTTGGACTGTACAAGATGACTGGGTGGGTTTGGTGAGGTTTGTTACATGCTTAACTTACAGGACGGGTGTGTCGCGTGGTGGGAGAAGCATTTGGTTGACCTTGATTTATTTCACATTCATAACATCCATAGTTTCCACTTTAAGCGGCGGCGGATTCAGGATTCAGGGTCCAGAATTTGAATGTGCTAGAACCAGACGCACAACCTGACGGCAATGAGCATTATGGTACAGCTCCACTAAAGTGCACCTCTACAAATTGACAATGCTAGCAATCACAACAATTGCCATAAATCTGGTGGGAGATTACTTGGAAATGTCTGACCTTATGAAGGAAAGAAGCCAAGTTTCCCTACCCAAATGTATTGGTGACCCAGGGCCAGCGGGCCGTTGAGTCAAAGCTCACACACTCACGCTTGAGCTTGAAAGCTTGATTACGGCCTGACAGTGATTATGGGAACTCAGGTAAGCTAGCGGGCTTACATTTAGCTTTCAAATTTCAAAGTCCGTCAGGATCTAATGACCGGTGTGCACACCTATGACGTCAACCGCTGCTTTTTTTAAAGCTGTTACCAAGCAAACAAGGCCGGTGTGGCTCTGCTAGTACTTGTCTCTAAACTTACCGCTCTGACTATCTCTCACAGGTGATATGTATACTAAGTCGTCAACTTCCCAATCAGTGCAACGCCTTGCAATGCTCCGAGAGCAAACCCTGCAACTTGAATTGGTGCCTGCAATGTCCACGGTCGCATCTTCAAGGATGGATTCTTATAGAGAAGGTACATAATGAGCATTCATTGTGCGCAAAACTTGACCAACTTTCCGAACGCAGACAGAGTATTCTGACGATGCGCAGTCTTTCGTGGCGGTGTGCCGCGTTCTCGTTGGTACGCGGCCGCCGCTTAGGCTATCAAGATAATGTTCTACTTCTTTCGGGTCCTCCTTGTTCTAACACAGCTCAACGTTGATGGCTACAATTTGGTGGGCTCGTGCCAATCTATTTTAGTTCACTATTAAATCTTTTCCATACCCATGGCCATGCCCGTCACACTCACTCCAAGAATTGGTAATGCAGTTGTTTGTGATAGACCTTGGTATTGATCGATTGACAGTTGTCATTGTTAATATGATGCTGTTTCAAAGTGGGCATTCTCGCTTCGATATGATCGCTCTGGACAAGGCTGTATCTATTGGTACTGCACAGTGCGAATCAAGCCACCTGATCGTTATATATCTGCACGTAGTATACTTAACCCGCGTCTTGTCGTTGTCCATACCTCAGCGTTTTCGCATCACTCCCTGAGACTCTTCCGGTGTACAACCTCGAGATGGAGTATTCGTCTGACGATATCGCAGCAGCGAGGAGCTTACAGTTTGCTACGGTGCGTCTCCTTATCCATATGAAGGCGAATAATACTTGACCATTCATGTTCCATCAGTACATATACGGTGCGTACTGTTTGCAGATCTGAACCCTTATTATTTTCCCTAACACAGTTCAGCGTCAACGGCTACGTTCTGGGTAGGCTTATCCTCGTCTATTTACGTCCGCTGTTAATCTCGTTTATCCAGACCTATGATTATGCATGTTCACTTGATGAAGAGGTAATACACCCGTTCCGCGATACACCTCTGTTTTTTTTTGATATGCTATGCAAAGTGGACATTTTTGCTTCGATCGCACTGGAGCAAGGTAAAAGGCCTGTATATTGTTACACGATACCTCCCCTTTGTCCTTTTCATCATGAATCTATATGGTGCGTCCCACTCCAGCACACATTTGCCCGATGATGAATTAACACTTGTTCTTCAGTGAGCTTTACCCCTAATGAGAACCCAGGTGTATGTGATGCGATGGAGAGTTAACGAGAACAAATGACTTACTGCATGACTTCGCCAGAAATGCCGGGTGATGGACAATATTGCCACAGGTACGTGCATGATACGTCCATGTATGCATATCCTTGCTGAGGACTACTACTTTCCTCTCACAGGTCTTGATATAGCATCAGCCGTTTCTTCCGAATGTACATCTCGTTCCCCCGTGAAAAATGTGTGTTTCTGATCTGATTCATCCAGGTTTTTTCATGCTCAGAACATATGCGCTCTGGAACAAAAATAAAATCTTGCTCGTAGCCATGCTGTCCACCTTTTTTGTGAGTTCCCGATCCACTCACCATACCAAAGCTAGTGGCAGATGCATCAGTCAGGCTTTTCTCGTAGCATCCTTGAGCATTTCCTTCACCACTACCGTCCCCGCAGCATGTACTCGCTCTCACTTTCCTTCTGGCGTTCCACAACCACTGAAACCTGCTATTCACTTTCACAGATGCGACTAGCGCGATCCCAGGCATCACAGGGTGCTACCAGAGTTCGTTCAGTTTCCGCCTCTTCACACCATTCCTTCTTCTTTCCGTGTTCGAACTGGGTGGGTAACCGGGAGCATATATATGTACAAACACGCGCTGACAGATGTTCTCCCAAGGACTCATGATTCTCACACTCATACGCGCCATACAGAGCTGGCGTATAAACCCAAGCCGTCTGTGCGTTGCCCTGGTGAAACATAACATATTCTATTATACATGTGGTTTTTGTAAGTTAACACTCGCACACGCCGTTTTTCTATGTTCATCCATGATCATTTTTCTTTCCTGAAGTGTTCTCAATGGTGAACATATTCACATCGCTGCTCCTCCAGGTATGTGAATCTCCCAAATGTCTTTTATGATCGAGTCGTTGATGTTCCGTGCCTCAGTACTCCTACAACTCCATGTTCTATGAGTATGCAACTCCACATCCTGCTGCGTATTCCTACTAACAATACCGAAACTTACACCCATGTACAGTTTCCAGATCATGATCCTTGCAATCCTTGCGACGCGCATGCACCGCTATCTCTGGCAGATGAACCGACATGCACACGACTCTGGCGCCCTCATGTGTATTCCAATGTCCAATATGTCCTCTGTCAACTCCACGGCGTGATGTCTTATCCTGCGGCTTATTCGGCATTGTTCGTGGAACGAGGTTTGGACTGTACAAGATGACTGGGTGGTTTTGGTATAGTTCATTACGTACTTAACTTATAGGACGGGTCTGTCGAGGGGTGGGAGGAGCATTTGGGCAGCTTTGATTTATTTATTGATTCAATTTCTGTTCTTTGGGGTAATGTGCCCTATGTCGGACAATACTATCTAGTCTTTTGATTTATTTAATATCCATAACATCCATAGTTTCCGCTTTAAGCGGCGGCGAATTCAGGATCCAGAATTTGAGTGTGCTAGAACCAGACGTACAACCTGACGGTAATGAGCATTATGGTACAGGTCCACTAAAGCACACCTTCACGAATTAACGAAATGCCTTTGTTATGGAAAGCCAGACCACCGTGCTCTACTTTTACAACTTCTTCTTCTTAGAACCTGCCTATTGAAGCAAGTGCTTCCATTGACCTCCGAACACCCTGTAAGACCATTAGAAAAAATTATTAACCATTAATTGTGATACGTCCAATTAGACAAGTTATTCGCACCTTGTGGCTTGTGGATGAAAGAGTACTTGTAGGGTGAGGGAGTCGGGACTTCCTGCCTTGATGCGGACCAGAAACACTTTTTGAACCGCCCCATTGCTCATGACATTATAGAAAGGGCGCATATTATACTTTTATACTTACTGTACTGCGTTGATGGCGGTGGCAAAGTTGGGCAATTTAAGGAGCCACATTTCCTCTCCGTTTAATATCTTTCTTCTAGTCAACTTCGAACTCGATGTTGCCAAATCATCAGCATGATTAAAGGCTGTGCACCATGCCATCACCTGGGGGTCAGATGAAATTGACGCGGCCTGCTGCGGATGCCGTGGTCATGACGCTGTGGCACTCAGGGAGTGTTCACATGATAAGAACGAGTTGAAGGCGAGAGAATAGACTTAAGGATTCAGACAAGGTAACTGTCCGAACTAAAATGTATTCAGTCGGGGAAAGATCAACTACATCTACAGTAGTTCAACGCGAGTTTAAATACTGTAGAGCTAAGAAACTGATGTAATCAAATGGACATTGGAAACAGGAGGAACAGGAAAGAACTAAGTGCGTGCCAACATTGTCCGATGGAGACCAATATCCGAAGATGGCTTTTGCCGAGCGTAACAGACGCGCCTGACGCGGCACTGTGGCGGATATATGTATTCTGGATAGTCTGCTCTACCTGGGAGTATTACATCTCCGCGGCAAATCCTTTTTTGTCGGTCCGACAGCTGTTGATAATAGTTTATCACACAGCGGGGGTTTCGACATTTTACCACTAGTGAAATCACATTCGAAATGCAATCTAGAGCGCTCCAGAGCGTTCCAGGCTAGGTCTAGAATGCTCTAGCCAGGTCTAGATGTGCTTTTGATTCAAATTGTGCAGGAGGTAAAATGTCCAAACCTCCGATGTGTCATCCCAATACACACCCAGTGCGTCGCTATTGAATATTCCTTCCTGGTCCTAATTAATCTTCAACGTCGATGGCTGCATCTGGGTGGGCCTTTTCCCTGTGCTGTTAGGTTTGCATGTCCGGGTCTGTGCTTGTTAGATGGTGAGCATGGGCTTACACCTTCACTTCCAGGTTCCTCAACTGTTGGCCCCTTCAAGTTATGAGGGTGAACATACTGCAGCTGCCAGCCCAAGCCGTACTTAAATAAGCCGAGCTGAGCCCGGGCGCACGTCACGGCCTGCCCAAGGCTTGGACTTGAATTTGCAAAGCCTAAGGCGGCAGGTTGGCATCTGTTCGATGTTCCTAGTTGCCCTCATCCAGAATGTTCGCCAGCACACGCCACGTCACCTTCGCATTTTGCAGCCCAAAAACGCAGCTTCCATCCGGCTTGGGCCAGGCTTGAAAGCTGGTGAGTAACTGCAGATCTGAAAATTTGGTAAATAAATCATTATTGTCGTAGACCGAACTCGCCAACTGCGTCCGGCACATTAAAAGGTAATGTCACAGGGTGTGAGCTAGCATCTGTCTACCCAGCGATGCGGGCGCACGCAAATCGGCCATCCTACACTACCTGTGTATAAAAGCCAACGTAGTTTTTGACCCAGAGAACACCATTAAGTTTCAGCAATGATATTCACCTCACTCACCACCATGATTGTATCTGTCGCAGCAATGACTAGCGTAGCTATCGCATCTGACAACCTGGTAATATCTTCACCCTTGGGCCTACCCTGCGACCCCCCTGGTAAGCACTTTTGCGGCCTACGTGTAGACCTTGTGTGCTTACGGCTAGTATCCGCAGGTCTCGTCGCGTGCTCAACGGGAATCAAATTCTGGAACGACGACAACGATTTCGCATTTCAGTGCGGACCTAAACGCACAATTGTTGCCTATTTGGCATGTGATTGTAAAAATTGCTGTAAAATAGTTGGCCCGGACATCGACAACTGTGCGTCCTGAGTGAGCCTGTCGTTCTCCGCTGCCTTTAGAGTCGAATGTTGATGTGCTCACTTAGCATGCATGGTTTCTGACGAGAAGAGTGGCAAACTGGCGTTTCTCGCCGGTAAAGATTTCCCCTACCGTATGCTTGCCTTCTGTGTCCTGCGTCAGCAATCACAATTTCTTCGTCGTGGAAGCATATGGCATGCGGAGCCTTTATAGCTGTGTGCATCCGAGGCGGTGGTTGAAGTACAACGTTTCAGAATTCAGATGTTAACGAGCGAAGGGCAGCTGGGCAGGGTGTGACTCAACACAATCGTTCAATACAGTTGAGGTCTGATCAGCACTTTTGAAACGTCGTTAGCAATGGTCCCGAGTAGACAAGTAGACACCGCAGTTCGTAAATACAATTATCATGTGATATGAGATACACACGGAGCAGGACCAGCCCTGCACACATAACCTTGATTAACATCGAATACCAGCGTTGAAAATCGGCCTCCTCCAAACTGTATTCCAGATACATCCGCCAGTGTCGTATGAATTCATGATCGTCCTTCACTTGCTAGTATGTTGACAAGGCTAGAACATCGTGGATGATGATTTGCGGACTGGTGGTGTGATACATGATCAGTTGGAGATGCGGTCGTCCAAGTTGATATACTCACGAGTCTGTGATAGAAACCCTTGCGGTCTGTATTCAACGATAAGCACATGAATGGCTGGCCAGGTGTACTGCAACGCACCGGAAGAACCATGGCTAAAATTATACTGAACGAAGACACGACGTGATAAGTAGGTAGCTAGCACGCGGGCTAGCTTAGGCGAACAAAGTCATCTTACTCACGATACACATCACACATATCACTCAGTCGTTAAAAAAAGTTTCTTGGAGTGGTCCGACGGCATTGCTGTACTTGCTGAATTTGATGTACAACATCAAGCACAGGAGGACTGATTCATCCATGAGTTCGAAAATCTTCTTGAGAGACAAGACGACTGACCCAGTTCATAGAGTTACAGAGCGGCGTACTCGAAGACGTTATTCCTCCCGCACAAGAAAATACAGTTTCCCGGATCCGCTGTCCGCCCACCACGAGCATGATTGTGACGAAAATCAAAGACTACATCACAAACGTATACTATTGGGGTCGTGTTTTTGGAATTAAAGACCAGGGGAGTGTGATCTGAGGTAAGAAACCACGCAACAAACCTAATAGTGGTTTGGCTTCAAGCTTTCTATGGTGAAAGGGGCTGACCACCACGTAAAGCCTGGTCCTGCGCAGCACCAGGGAGAAGACTTCCTTATAAAAGTCATTCAAATGATTGCATGCTGCGATTCCTCCATGAAAACTCTACGAAAAAGTGTGAGGGATTGTGTTCACCTAGGTTAATCGCTTGATCTTTGATGTGCGCACCACATATTACAAGCCCTGCATTATATTACTCCTGGGATTCTAATCCGAGGCTCTTGTTTTGAATACTTAACGTGCAAGTCACCTCGCAACACCCAACCCCTCCTCCAAAAACTCTGCAAACGCACGTCCCACGCCTTCCTCTTCCCACTCCACCCACCCCTTTTCTGTGCTTCCTAATGTGACAGCTTTCCGGTGTGCAGCCACGAATTGGCGTTTGAGTCGCTGCAGCTCCGATAGCGTCAGTGCACGATGCGGGAGTGTTAAGCGGACACGGAGCACAGGGCTCTCATTCGCACTGGTATTCGAACTAGGCTCGAGCGCATTGACGGTGAGGACGATAGGTCCCCCAAGCGGGGCAGCAGCCTGAGCAGCCATGAGCGAAGAAACCAGTGCATTTGTCGTATGCTCCAGGGTGCGGAGGGCGTCTGTGGGTGCTTTGGGTGTTATCTGGGTGCCGACGTTTGGAGGTTTGACGATGCCTGTTGTGACTGTGTCTGATATGCGTTCGAGCGGGGGCATTGGGTCATCCCAGGGGATGGTGAAGAGTGGAGCATCCCAGCGAACCATGGATGAGGGCTCTTCGAAGCGCTGGATGAGGGCGTCGAGGCTGTTTGGAGTATTTCGAGGTTAGGAATGGGATGTCAGGAAATGGATAGGGCAAGACGGACATTTGGGGTTTATATTTCTTCCCATCTCCTCGTTCATCATTCCATTTCCGACATTGATCAGGCGTAGCCAGGACATAGACCTACTTTTCTCCATTGTGTTAGTTGTTCAAGTGAGAATATTGTGATCTATTACACACCGTGGCAACCCTTACGCCAGCCTCTCGGGCCTTGCAATACAGCTGGTATCTGAACCCCTTGATGTAGTTCATCCCGTCTATGATGAAGATCGTGTCTCTGGCGATGTGTCTTGTGATAGCGGTGAAGAGAGTTGCGCGGGCAGTCTTTTCTTGAAGGGAGTCTGATTGACGATCGGGGAGTTAGTCTACAGGGCAGAAGAAGATAGGAACCATACCGTCATATGATGCACGGTCGACGGCCAAATCATCGTCTGAGATGACTTTCACTTTGAGCTGGGGGTTTGAAGCTGATGAGAGAAAGTCGTGTATTTGGGCTGCGCGGGTTGATTTTCCAGAGGAGGGGTAACCTGAGATGGTGATGAGCACCATTGAATGAGCCAGCATAGTAGGTTGAGTCCAAGTCAGAACTCACTGGCAGGCCAGCCGTCTGACTCGGCCCGGGACTCGGAGTGTCGACTCTTGAGTCACTGCAGCTGTCGACTTGAATGGGCTCACTGGCAGGCTCGGAGTAGCCCAGTGATCAAGTCGGACAGTGTCACTTGAACTCAGGCTTGAACTTGCAGTGAAGGGCTTGATTCGAATGAGAAAACTTAGTAAGTTACCGTTGGCAGTTGACGAGTCGGAGTAACAATGTCCTCAGGCTTGTTTCAAGACCGTGGCAGCGGCCGCTGTTGGTGCCTAAGTATGTATTGCAAGATGATTGCAATTGTCACAAGCGGCTCAAGATCTGCAGACAATATGATTGCGCGATGTGAACATAATGGAAAAATGTTGCAAAGTCACTGCATGGTAGCGACATGAAGTTAAGACATGGCAACTACTGGTGATAGTACTGCAACGTGTACCTGAGAGCCCGATGTTCGGCAGTCAGGCGGAGATGACAGATAAAATTTCAAGCCTTGTTTCGTAAATTAAGTAATATTAGGCCGAACAGGTAAACTCGTGATTGCCTGATGGGCGCCTCATTTCTCATTCATAGACTAGTTCGCATATTAAATGGTACATAGAAGGTAGGGAAACTTGGCTTGTTCATTTAAAAATTCGTCTTTCCTTCATAAGGTCAGACATTTCCAAGTAACCCCCCATCAGATTTATGGCAATTGTTGTGATTGCTAGCAATATATATACTTAAATATGAAACTGTAAGTTGTTCCAAAACCAATTCACTGATGTAGTCTTTCATCCACAAGCCACAAGGTGCGAATAACTTATCTGGTCAAGTGAGACAAATTTGTCGGCAGCGCAAGTGATTCTAGATGTCGTTCAATCCTAACAGAGACATTGTTAATTCGTGGAGGTGCATTTTAGCGGACCTGTACCATAATGCTCATTGCCGTCAGGTTGTGCGTCTGGCTCTAGCACATTCAAATTCTGGGTCCTGAATCCTGAATCCGCCGCCGCTTAAAGTGGAAACTATGGATGTTATGAATGTGAAATAAATCAAGGTCAACCAAATGCTTCTCCCACCACGCGACAGACCCATCCTATAAGTTAAGCATGTAACAAACCTCACCAAAACCACCCAGTCATCTTGTACGGTCCAAGCCTCGCTCCACGAACGACACCGAATAAACCACAGGATAAGACATCACGCAGTGGAATTTACAGAAGACATGTTGGACATTGGAATATGTACGAGGGTGCCGGAGCCGTGTGTATGTCGGTTTATCTGCCAGAGATGGCGGTGCATGCGCGTCGCAAGGATTGCAAGGATCATGATCTGGAAACTGGAAGTTTCGGTATTGTTAGTAGGAATACGCAGCAGGATGTGGAGGTCCATACTCGTACAACATAGTGTGGTAGGCGTACTTGGGCGCGGAACATCAACGGCTCGATTATAAAAGGCATTTGGGATATTCACGCACCTGGAGGAGCAGCGATGTGAATATGTTCACCATTGAGAACACTTCAGGGAAGAGAAATGATTATGGATGAACACGGAGGAATGGCGCGTGCAAGCGTTAACTCACAAAAACCACATGTATAATAGAATATGTTATGTTTTACCAGGACAACGTATAGACGGCTTGGGTTTATCCGCCAGTTCTGTATGGCGCGTATGAGCGTGAGCATCATGAGTCCTGGGGAGGGCATCTGTCAGTGCGAGTCTGTACATTTATATGCTCTTGGTTACACACCCAGTTGGAACATGGAAAGGAGAAGAAATGGTATGAAAAGTCGGAAACTGGTCGAACTCTGGTAGCACCCTGCAATACCCGGGATCGCGCTAGTCGCATCTGTGAAAACGAACAGAATGTTTCAGTGGTCGCGGATCGCCAGAGGGAAGGTTAAGTACTCACCCACGAAGTGCACCATTAAGAGTACTGAGCTGCGAGATGGGAACATGGGTGAGGTGGAGTAGAACTAGCGAGTCGTCGAACTCGCTAGTCACAACTCGGTGTGCAGTGATATAAGTGTGTACAGTATGCTGCGCCGGCCATAGACACGGCTCCGGTACTCCTCCTATGTCTGGGCGAAGGGCATCAGCAAGTGTGCAGGATGGTAGCGGTGTGATTCTTCGGGGCGCTGGTTGCTGCGGTGCATCCTGGTGTCCATTGTCTGCGCCGGGTCGTACCACTGGATTTTGCGTGATGTGGCGGCGCTGTGATAGAGTTAAATTGTTGTTAAAAATCGAATGGTGCGAGTGAAGATGCATACCTTGACGAGTGATACTTCTCGATGCACGGTAAACATGAGTGGAATCACGATCACGAGTGCCAATGCCCAATGACACATGAACATCAACGCTCTGCGCTGCTCGGTCGTCAAAGGCTCGTCCTCTCATAATGCCACCTAGAAGTGTCAAGTTCACGCCGTCACGGTTAACATTGCGGTGAGCCTGCTCATTGCCGTTCGTGGTAGCTGGACATGCGCGCCATATATCTTCAGTATACCGCTCGATAATAATCGCAGCATTAAGCTGAAGCGAACATGTCGAGCAGAGCCTGGGGTCTTTTCGTTGTGAATGACGTGAGGATGTTCGGACTTTGTCTGTGCAAGGTTTGGAGAAACTCGAAAGAACCGAGTATTACAGGTCCGACTGATAACAGGGTACCAGAAACCAGTGCAAATTTAAAACTTCTGACATCATCCTGGCAAAACTTCGAGCCCATCTCCTGTCACAGCGTGATTGTCACGTTAACACAACTATATTAGGTAGCTTAGTCAGTTCATTTAGTGACATAGAAACAAGATATAAGGTTACCTTGCGGAGCAAGGTCTATCACAATGAAGCGTGATATGTAATGGCAAGCAAGACCAAACAAATACATCATTTTTCCATCTCATTCCTGAACCGCCATTCCTGAACCGCCCACCACATTACATGGCACCAGCAGAAATACACTGAAACTGACATTCTCCTGAAATATAAGTACAAGATGTCCGCGAAACGATGCTCGACCAACAGAAGCCAGAAAAACGAGTACTGTCCTGAAATATAAGTACAAGATGTCTGCCAAAACGACACTCAAGGTACAGAAGCCAGAAACCTGAGATAGCGAACTACTGAATGCTCAATCACAGAAAACCGAGATAATTCCCCTTTCTTCACATCTTCAATGATGACGCCTCTGCATTGGCACATGTCTTCTTAACCAGCGGTTTGTTGTCGTCTGTAGTCTTGGGATGGGGCCATTTATAAGCTGATGTATGGTGCGTTGATGCAGGCCTTAAAATGTCAATCTTCTCGACAGTGGCTTGAAAGCTGTGAATGTGCCACTGGCTGATGCTGAAATGCACCTCCACGATCATGCCACTCACAACCTCGTTTGCCATAGACGGCTCGATGAGATGGCCGTCATGAAACAAATGCAGAAAGGACAACGACATGGCCAATTCAAGACTTGTATCATTGACATGAATAACAGCAGGAATGTCAGCGGAAGATCCAAGGACTTTATAAGAAGACATAGACATAAGTAGTCAAAGACTAAGGAATCAGATCAATGTGTGCAGATGGAATAATTAGAAATGAGCGTTTAGAATCATGTGAAACAAACACCACAAACAGACATGACAAACATGTTTAGGGCTGGATGAATGCATTTTTATGCCAAATGTGTTTCTGTGTTAGCCTCGTGCCTCGGCTAACACAGAATTGAGTCTACGCGTGAGTAAGCGAAGTGGTATAACTCTCCTTTGTTCTGACCCACCATCAGCCAACTCTAAGTCTATCATTATTAGTTCCTTGTATTGTCTACTCTAGACCTCTGTCATTCTTTGCTACGTTAAACTGCTACAATGCCTCTCCTAGCTGAAGACCCCAACTCAGCTATCATGCCGGATTTCGAAACAGCAGAATTCATGCAAGCTTGTGCCCAACTCACGAACAAAACAACAAATGAACAGCAAGCTGCAGAAATTCTAGTCAACCTATGGGATATTCAGAACAATGCAGACAAACATCGTTGGGCTGTGAGAATCCAGGAAGAGACCCAAGCAGCAGAAGCAGAATGGCGACAAGCTGAAGAAGCTGAAGCTCAACACCAACAAACCCTCCTCATGGAACAAGAAGCAGCCATCTCTGAAGAATGGAAAAAAAACAAATCCAAATATGCACTGATCCGCAATATCGACATTCCTTCCAACCCCATAATCCTACTGTGTCAATATGCAGTCTGGAAAATGAAACCAGGAGATTACTGTGAACTATTCTACTTCACTAACAGTGGTTTGGAAGAAGCTTCTCGTACCATGTTTACAGCTGATGAAGATGCCCTCATGATGCTCCCCACGTCTGATGGGACGCACAAGTGGATTCCCACTGGCGCCACTCGAGACCCCAAAGCACAAATAGTCAAAGATGAGAATCTCACCTGGGAACAATTCAACGAAGCAGCCCTGCGGATGGTAACCGTAATGAAAGAGAATGATTGGCCAGATGACAGAATAGACATGCACATAGCTTTCTGGTTGGCATTGCAGAACCACCGCTGGCGTCATGATTTTGACATTCACAAACAGCGAGCACTACTACTATATCAAGCTCAACAACGGAGATGCTGGCACCTATCCATAGGCAGCTCCAACAGCTGGAGCCTAGCCAAATCAATCAAGATCTGCTAGATGAAGCACGTGAAACAATTTTCAATCAATTCAGAATGCATCAAATCTCTCTTCAGGTGCGTTAGATGATTCATCCAAAAGAACACACACTAAAATGCAATATCACCTTTTCCTCTTTCAATTTGTGGTCATGTTACCTACAAAATCTTTTGGCATCACATCCAATCAAAACCGATACATGGACATCATGCTCCAACCCAAAACATATCACCAACCGGCCAATCACGGCCAACCTACTTTTGGGTTGTAAACACCTGGCCATCGCGGCACCATTACAAATCTCTTTTCACACCTCACATGTCAAACAAACCCAAACGGTCCTCCCTCTCACTCATTGCATTGACCAAACCCCAAATCGAACCTTCTCTCTCTACTTTCTCTGGGTCAATGTGCACACCACCAACCTCGCAATCACAGTTTTCTCCCCTGCAACAGTCACACAGTACAAGCACTGCATCCACAAGCAGAGGTCAACAACAGCACTCTCGCTCCTTTAGCTCTCAGAAGCGCTCCCCCCCAACTTCACCGGACACCAGAG
Source organism: Suillus subluteus (assembly GCA_016647755.1). Taxonomy (NCBI): domain Eukaryota; kingdom Fungi; phylum Basidiomycota; class Agaricomycetes; order Boletales; family Suillaceae; genus Suillus; species Suillus subluteus. Next base: position 74,768 of record JABBWI010000167.1, on the reverse strand, counting down.
CCAACAAGAGACTGAGAACCTTTCGAGACCCCAACTCCCCATTTCCTTGCTGCTCCGTTTGCCTCGGATGCCACACCCACCGCGTCATCGAGTGTTCCGCCACCCTCACTTGGGATGGAAAACATGATACCACGACAGAGTGTATCAACAAAGCGCTCTGGACCAAAACCAGCAAACAGATATGTACAGCATGGCAGTGAGAGGAAGGATGCAGCAGCAGCAAACATGATGACAAGCACATCTGCTCAGGTTGCGGCGCCATCACACATGGAGCCCAGTGCTGCCCTAGAGCACAGAAGGTTTAACCCAATCACACCTTACAAAGCAGAAGCATGGGACAAAGAGCTAAGAAATGCTGGTCTTTTAGCGTGTTTCGCCAAAGTCCCTCAAGGTATCCGTTCTGTTTTCATCCTAAACTTCCCTACTATACATACCACCCAAGCCCCTACTAATAGCCAATCCATTATTATGTATAAAGAACAGTTTGACGCCAGTATACAAGAAGAAATCCAAAAAGCATGCTACATAGGACCCTTTTCCGCTCACTCTCTTACAAATTTAATCAAACCATTTCAAACTTCCCCGCTTTCCATTATTCCGAAACCAGGTAAAACAGGCAAATTCAGATTAATACGAAATTTCTCCTTCCCTCGCACCCCCGATACCCAATTTCATAGTCCTTCTATTAATTCATATATCAATGCTAATGACTTCCCAACCACTTGGGGAAATTTTTCTATCATTTACTGATTAATTTCGAGACTCCCTCCAGGATCAGAAGCAGCCACTCGAGACATAGCTGAAGCTTACCGCACCATTCCCCTACACCCTTCTCGATGGCCTGCAGCCATAGTATGCACCTCAAACAATGAGTTCTGCATAGACACGTGCACAGCATTTAGAGCAACCCCATCTGCAGGTGCCTATGGACACCTCGCAGACGCAGGCACCGAAATTTTCCGTTACTGAGGCATCGGACCCTTGGATAAATGGGTTGATGACCACATATTCTTTAGAATCCATAAGGAATTTTTAGACAAATTCAATTGTAATCGCGCAGAATGGCACAACCTTATTAAACAGGGCATGCACCAAACAGGAAGTCACATATGGTACGGCGGACACATTTTTGATGATGGCTCGATAGAAGAGTTTAGTGAAGACTGTTCTTGTCCCATCAGGGACTTCTCCAACGCATTGCCGAGATCAGAACATGACACTTTATTTTCTCACAATCTCCAGGACATAGATGACGTGTTGTTAGATTTAGGCATCTTCTGGAAGCTTAACAAAGATCAACCTTTCGCTTCCTCAACCATCTACATTGGTTTTCTTTGGGACCTCTACCTCTGCATAGTCTTGCTAAGTCAACCAAAAGTAGACAAGTACCTTATGGCCATCCACACTTGGAGAAAGAAGCCCACACATGTGCTACAAGAAGTGCTTGAACTTTACGGTAAATTGATGCACGTGTGCACAGCAGTCAAAAGAGGAAGAGCTTACCTCACCAGTCTTGAAAGAACAATCGCTGTTCTCCAGAAAAAGCCCCACTTGCCTCAACACCCCAACAAGGAGACAGAACCTGACCTCATCTGGTGGTCCAGTTTGCTACAGTCTGGTGGTGTCGCTCGCCCAATCTGTCTGCTGGCTGCATTTTTGATCCCACTCACCTTTTCAGACACTAGTTCTGGGACTGGCATTGGCATCGTCATCAACAACAGGTGGAATGCCTGGAGACTGGTACCCGGCTGGCAAACAGCAGGAGGAGGCAAATGCGACATCACATGGGCAGAAGCCATCGGCTTCGAACTACTGGTATACACTCTTGCCACTCTCCCTGACATTAGCGACCACCTCGTTGTGTATGGCGACAACACCAGTTGTTGGATATTAAACGCTCGCTATTGTCCTTTGGTGCTGTTCGCTTATCTAACTACCTAGAAATTTTCCTTTGCTCTTCGCTTGCCTGCTTTCCTCAGTTGACTCTGTCTGTCACTGAGGTCAGTATCGTTCTCGTGTATATCACACATGTAACTCACATCCTATGCAGCTATACTTGCTGCAGGTACTATACCCAATATATATAGTTGACTCCGTCTGTCGCTGAGCTATACTTGCTGGAGGTTATGAGCCCTGTGCTTGTCAATTGAAAATCAAATCAACGTGGAGAAAAAACTCACAATTATGTCAACCTCCAATGGAAAACTTGGCAATGATTTTCTTTGGATCCCAAAGCTAGTTGCTGATGGCGAGAACTGGATGATGTACAAGGAGTGACTTCAATGGTCCATAGACACTCGTGGGCTGCTCGGCCATTTGGATGGCACTGAGACAAAGCCAATTGACCCCCAGACTTTGTCTGGCAGAGGAGCGTCATGGGTACCAACAACCGCAGATGAACTGAAAGAAGTCAGCATGTACAAAACTGAGCTAAAGGAATGGCGCACAGTGTCATGCATGGTATGGAACTCATACCATGACATTGATAGACAGGAAGTAACCACAGAGAGTACACTAAGGTGCACCCCATTGTATTATTATGATTGGTTCCATTTTGACAGATTTACTTGTATTTATATTTCCAGTATGATAGTTTTCACCTTTCCCCTTTTCTTTCCCCTTTTCTTTTCATTTTTTTTGTGTGGTGTATTTAGCCACCAGTGAGCCACCAAGATGTGTTAGTAAGCATGTCATGTGATAGGCAATATTCTGCTTTGTAAGGATCCTGCATGATTTGTCATGTGGCTTCCATTTGTTTCCATTTGTTTCTATTTGTTTCAGGCTCATTCAACCACAGAATCCTCCAGTGAGCCACCAGATGTGTTTGTAAGCATGTCATGTGATAGGCAATAATCTGATTTGTAAGGATTTGTCATGATTTGTCATGCTTGGTCATGCTTCATCATGATTTATCATGCTTTGTAATATTATGAACTTTATTTGTAAACTACTTTGTAAGCAGCTGATTCAGCACTGCCAAATGGCATGGTTAGTAAGCCAGTGACTTACTAATGCTGTAATGAGTCATGCTTAGTAAGATGGCCTCCCAAAAAGGTATAAAAGGAGCCCATTCTACACTGAGTAATAATAACTTCCCACTTTCACTCTTCTCTCAAACCGTGAGAGTCCGTAAGATTTAAAGTGCAGGCCACGAGTGCCTTGAAGTAAGATAAACATCGTATCAGAGATTAGTTGTATACTACCTTACAGGGGTCGCTTATATAACAATCTATTTATAAACTACTTGTTGTGTGCTACCTTTCAGGGGCTGAGTATACAACACCAGAACAGCTTTCATACTAGGCTTTACGTATTTTAAGACAGACTCTCTCTTTTTCAGGAAGGGAGGCATGAGAACACGACAAAGTTGAGACAGACTTTCATAGGTTGAGACACGACCTACAAGATTGAAACAGATCTTACTATCAGAACATTAGGGAATCTACGAGTATTCCACCAGGGAAAACAACAACAAGAGGACATGTCAGTAAACCCTCCCAAGAACTCACATGTTATCTACCACGAAAACTAGAAAAGTCGTAGACCATGTACTTAAGGACTGGCAAGAAGTCTTATCCTGTATAGTTGTGTTGTCACTATACATGCGTTGTACATAAGACCCTTAAGTAGTAAGACAATGGGCCAGGCCATAACAAAGCAACAGATAGCGGGAACAATCCCTGACTCTCTATTCATCCAAATCAAAAACCTGGACACGGCAAAGGAGATATTTATGCACCTTTCGAACCTGTTTGAGCAGTGTTCATGCATAGTGTCCATCGAGCTATTACGAAAGCTCCAAGACCTGAAGTGTGCTGAAAAAGGGAACATCAGAGAACATTTTGACAGAATGCGAACAATCAAAGAGCAACTGTCCTCATTGGGCCATGCCCCAACAGATGAAAGTTTTGCTGCCATGATTATGAGCTCGCTCCCAGCATCCTACAACCCCCATCTTTCCGCATTAACAGCCTCAGCCAAGGTATCAAAAGTCATACTCACCTCCGACACACTGATGTTGACCATTGTCGATGAATATGACCATCGAGCCTCTAAATCGAAAAAGGCTGGATCCTCCAATGACGACACTGCCTATAATGCAAACTCGAGTCAGCGGACTCGAAGAATTACAGGAAATTGCCACAACTGTGGCAAATATGGGCATATGCAGCGTGATTGTCGAGGACGTGGGGGAGGTGCATCTGGCAGGAAGGGCAAAGAGCAGTCTGACACCAAAGGCAAGGACAAAAGAAGTGAGACAGCCGCTAGTGCTAAAGAGAAGACCAATGACGAGGAACCCGAAGGTGTTTGGTTCATGGATGATACAGATGAGATGGGTGAACAAACATCATTCACATATGCTACATTGGCCAGCTCAAATCCACAGCACAAATCTCGAACAGAGTTGCTAGATTCTGGCGCATTGAGGCATATGTCATCCTACCACGACCTATTCCAAGACTTCGTTATCATTCTGCCAAAACCTATCACAACTGCAGACAAACATACCTTTGAAGCTACCAGTAAAGGGTCCCTCCTCATTACCTTGCCTAATGGGGAGTCAAGCACCAAAATACTCCTCAAAGATGTTCTATATGCACCAAAAATGGGCATAACGCTTGTCTCCATCAGTCGTCTTGCTGCGGCTGGATATGTGGCACTATTCCGCGAGAGCTTGTGCAAGATATTCGATGAGAAGAGGAAGAAGTTGGGGGAGATACCAGTGAACAAAGGCCTGAGGAGGTTATTTGCCGCAGTAGCAAAAGCAAAAGAGACACTTACAATGCATGAAATACACATTCAACTGGGCCACATAGCCCCCAGTACCATCATGCAGATGATCCATGATGACGTGATCACTGGCATATCCCTAGATCCCTCTGAGATGACCATGGACAGATGCGACTCTTGTGAATATGCAAAAGCCACGCACAAACCCATTGGGAAAATATGAGACCCTCCATGATGTAAAAAGTACGGTGATGAGGTTCATAGTGACCTCTGGGGACCATACCCTGTATGAACCCCTGCACATAAAGAATATTTTGTGTCATTCACAGATGATCACATGCGATACTCTCACCTATATCTCTTGTGAATGAAGGATGAGGCATTCAATGCCTATAAATACTATGAGTAGTGTTGCTGCAGCTCCGGCTTGTGGCCGGCTTTAGCCGTGAGCGGAGCTGCAGGTAGCCAGGCCGTGTGTGTAGTTATGGCTTACATAATTAGTAACCTGGTCTAGCCAATGGAGTCATATTTAAGGTCTTCAAGCCAGCTCAAGCCAGCTCTGGTAGAATGATAATAATAATAATAATAATATATATAATATTGTGCTTAAATGACACACAAGTCTATGCTTTTGATATGCGGTGGCTTCTTTAGTGGTTAGAGAGGATGAGGACCAATGCATTGCGCTTGACGAGAGTGTACTACAGACAATCAGTAGCAGGTGCTAATAGAAATGAAATTACCGGTGCAGGCTCGTGTTTTGGGATACCTGGTGAAGACGAAGCTGAAATGATACAAGCCATAAAGTCTCCATACCTGGGGGTGTTGGAGGAGATGCCGTTGATGCCAGAGACGTCGATGTCGAATAACTTGGTGATGGCCTGTCCGGCAATGTATGTGGTGTGATGTAGGAAGAGTTGGGCAGAGGGAAAGTGGGCTTTGGCGGCAAAGGATAACGATGGCCATATGAAGGCGAAGGCGTAGGTGCCAAAGTGGCTGGAGGAGGCGGGAAGGGATTCGTGGTAGGAGGAGGGGTAGTCTTTGAAGATGAGTGAAGAATATAAGTCGGGTATGGTCCTTGACCTACGAAATCCTTCTTGACCATGTCCTTGAACTCCCTAAGCGTCACCGAATCCACATTGAGCTCTCACTCCAGATACTGACACATCTCGCACTCTATCTAAAGCCCAGAGGCTTTTTGGCCCAGCGCATGCGTCTGATCCTGAAAAGTTTTGAGGTGAGCCATGATGGGCGGGAGGAGGTGAAGGCGTAGGTGCCAAAGCAGCTGGAGGAGGTGGGAAGGGATTCGTGGTAGGAGGAGGTGTTGTTTTGGATGAGGATGGACAAATGTAAGTTGGGTATGACCTACAAAATCCTTCTTGACCATGTCCTCGAACTCCCTAAGCATCACCGGATCCACACTGAGCTCCCACTCCAGATACTGACACATCTCGTGCTCTGTCTGAAGCCCAAAGGCTTTTTGGCCCAGCACAGAAAGTTGACGAGGGTAAGCGTCCAGAGTCTGAGAGAGACAGAGGTGAGTGGGTGCAAGGAAGGACAGAGGAGATAGATGGCCTAGCTCAACGCGTCAGCACACCCGTTCAGAGAAGCACACATGCCATGCACCATCCCATAAATGCGATCTGCACAAGACACACCCTTCTGATAGGTATGTGGTCCATCGAGTTGACGGCTGGATGTCGATGAAAGAGTATTCATACGGACAAGTGAACGTAGGAGCTGGAATGGAAGGGGCGATAGAAGTGATGCTTGATGGGCGGGACATAGGCGGCGGGAAATAGGTAGCGGGAAATAGGTGGTGGGAAATAGGTGGCGGGGAGACATTCTTCCGCTCGCCTTTGATGTCTCCTGCAAGCCACAAAGCCGTGAAAAGGAAAAACCCAACACTGGTACTGATAGCTCCTGCGAAATACAGCCACACAGCACTCAAGAAACACAGGTATTGGTCATGTCTCGGCAGCACGACAAGGACGGTTGTGCTTGATTCGAGGTATGAGTAACTGTTCATGGAACGATTAGTCAAAGACGTGAGGATGAAGATGAAGTAATACACTGACCCCTTCCTCTTCCAGTTCAAAACAAACTTGAAAACACCATGTCTGTCAGGAGCGCGGAACTGGACTTGGTATGTACCAGGGGAGCCAGCAACAGCTGGAAGGGAGGTGCGGATATGAGGATCGAGCATTGTGAATTCCAACTGCAAGTCGTTGATGCTGCTGTAAGGCTTCCATGTAGAGGTCCTGCTGTCGTATGCAGAGATATGCGCTGTATACACCTTTCACAAGCCGTCACGTCAACCAAGTCCCACTCAAAACCAGCAAGCAGGACTTACAATCTCATCATTAGTAGTATACATCTCTGGCACACTACTCTCACCAACCCGATGATGGTCAACTGCATCAATCCTCAACTTCATCTTCTCCTGAAAAACCCATGCAGCCACATCCTTCACAAACAAAGCGTTTCTGGGAGCCCCCTCAGAAGGAAGCTCCTTCCTGGCATATTCGTCACTAAACATCTTCATGCCACCTGCAAATACCACACGCGAGTTCACATTCATTTGGAACCCAGTGAGCAAGCCAATTTGGCTTCCCGCCCAGAGACCTTTGCCGTTTTTTTGGAAGCGGACACAAGGGCGTCGCTGTCAGCATCGCTTGTGGAGTTGGTTGCAAAGCTTTCTGCGGGGGCACGGAGGATGGGGATGAGCATTGGGGTAGAGCCTAGTGCGTGGGGTGCGCCTGTGAACCAGATTGGGGGTATTCCTGGGGTAAGGATTGGACTTGATGAGGAGACGGGGATGGGGATTGTGGTTTGGGGCTCTGATTGAGCAGGTGTTACGAACTAGGATGGTTCTGACGTATGGCCACTTGATAAGAGTGATTGGCCAAGGTCAGTTCAAGGCTTCGGCGTATACCGAAGTTCAGTGGTTCAATAAGACAAAACAAGGAGAGTGTCCTTGTATTGAATCAAGTTTCAGACGACTTAAGATTGGAGGTCTTAAGTGAAGGAAGTTCCAGGTAAAACCTAGTAAGATTAAAGTGAAGAACTACATAGTACAAAGATGAGTTTATATAACAAACAAGGATGACTTTAGGGCAGGCCTAGTAAAGTCAGAACAAGTCAAAGATAAGAACGAGTCAAAGATAAGAACGAGTCAGAGATAAGATGATAGCAAGAATAGATCACCTAGCGACGGCTTGATAGCGATCGTGGCGTAATACAGTGATAATCAATAATGAAGATAAGTCTAGTGGCGGCATCATGCGGCTCGTGATGTAATACAAGGAAAGAATAGAGGGAAAATGAATAGGGGCATACTTGACTGTAACATTACCCCGTTATTATCGTTGAAGTCACCGATTTCAACACTCAAAGTTAGAGTCATCGTAGTCATCGCAGTCTCCTGTGCATTGCACAAACATTCTCTCGTCTTCCTCAAGCGAGATCTGCTCAAGCGCGGCATCTTTATCAGCTTCCCATCTAGAGAGAGTGTCATAGAAACCAGTATCCGTCCAAACTAAGGGGATGACCTTTTCCCCATGGAGGTCTTTACAAAAGACCGACAGATGCCCCGGTGCAAGATTGCGGCATACATGACAGAAGTATGTGGGGCAGTTCTTGTGGCGATGGCCAGCAAGACCGCAATTGCGGCAAATAAAGTTATCGCAGTTTTCAGTTTTCACAATGGTGATGGAGGTCGTTGGGGGTGGGGACGGTGTCTTGGAGCGAAAGATGCGGGTACGGGTAGTGGGGGAGACAGAGATCTCTCTCTTAATTCTGGAGGATCGTCGACGAGTAGGATATATACGGGTGGGTGTTGGTGACGTGGGGGTAGGCGCAGCAGTAACTGGTACGTTAGGTACGTGAGGAGGAATGATAGCGCTAGGCGTAGGCTCAACGGGAGGTGTCTCAACCGGAGGTGGGATAGGAACTGCAACGTGTGGGGACGGGGGTCGAGCGATGGGGTTATTGGCAATTCGTTCAGTGATGATATGGATGGCCTCTCTAACAATCTCTTTGGTAGTGGCAGACATAAGGCGCACTGCAGTATTGCGGATGCGTATATGAAGATGATGGAAGATCGTCTTAAGACGTTCGTCATTAAGGAGTTCGGCGGTTTGTTCAACGAGCTTAGCTGCCCAGATAATATTAATGAGGAGGGTACTAGAGAGAGCTCCTCGATCAGCGAGGAGGGTATCAATCTCAATAGCGTATTGTTCAGAAAGGAGGGCGGATTCAAACAGTGTGTTGGTCTCAATGTCGTCAAGGATAGTGAAGTAATTGGTGGATGATTCCGAATCGTTGGTTAGCGTGGTGGAGGTTATGGTAGGTGAGGCAAGGGTTTCGGTCATGGCGTCGACTTGGGCTATGAGAATCTGAAGTTGTAGGAGGCAAATATTGAGGTTTTGAATGTGTTGGGTAGTGTTATGAACTAGGATGGTTCTGATGTATGGCCACTTGATAAGAGTGATCGGCCAAAGTCGGTTCAAGGCTTCGGTGTATACCGAAGTTCAATGGTTCAATAAGACAAGACAAGGAGAGTGTCCTTGACTTGAATCAGGTTCAGACGACTTAAGATTGGAGGTCTTAAGCGAAAGCAAGTTCCAGGTAAAACCTAGTAAGATTAAAGTAAAGAACTACATAGTACAAAGACAAGTTTATATAGCTAATGAGACGACTTTAGGGCAAGCGTATACAAGTCAGAATGAGTCAGAGATAAAGTCGAGTCATAGATAAGACTGAGTCATAGATAACAAGAATAGATCACCTAGCGACGGCTTGATAGCGATCGTGATGTAATACAATGAGTAAACGAGAGATAGGAAAGGTAAGTCTAGCGGCGGCATCATGCGGCTCGTGACATAATACAGGTGGAAAGTAAAAGAGAAAATGAATAGGGGCGTACTTGACTGTAACATTACCCCGTTATTACTGTTAAAGTCACTGACTTTAACATTTGACGTTATGGTCGTATTCGTAGTCATCGCGATCTCCTGCGCACTGACTGAACATCCTCTCGTCTTCTTCGACTGAGATCTGTTCGTGCTCTGCGTCTTTATCAGCTTCCCATTTAGCGAGAGCATCGTAAAAGCCGTCGTCCGTCCAAACTAAAGGTATAATCTTCTCTCCGCGAAGTTCCTTGCAAAAGGCTGACAAGTGTCCTGGTGCTAAGTCGCGACACACACGACAGAAGTACGTGGGACAGTTCTTGTGGTGATGGCCGACAAGGTTACAGTTACGACATATGAAGTTGTCGCAGTTCTTGGTTTTCACGATGGTGACGGTAGACGTCTGGGGCGGCGGAGATGGGGTTTTGGAACGTAGGATGCGATTATGGGTGGTAGGGGAGATGGAGAGCTCTCTTTTGAGCTTGGATTGACCTCGACGGATAGGGCGAATATGAGCAGGTTGCGTCGTTGGATTGTGAGACGTAGTAGCAGCCGGTATGCTAGGTACGTGAGAAGGAACGACAGTATCAGGCGCGTGCTCAACGGGAGTAATCTCAACTGGAGGGGGGATAGGGATTGCGACGTGGGGAGATGGGGGTCTGGCGACCGGGTTGTTTGCAATTTGTTCAGTAACGATGTGGATGGCTTCTCTAACGATCTCTTTGGTAGAGGGAGGCATAAGACGAACTGCGGTGTTACGAATACGGATATGAAGATGACAAAAGATCGTCTTGATACGTTCATCATCAAGGAGTTCGGAGGTGCGTTCAACGAGTTTAGCGGCTCGGATAATATTAATGAGGAGGGTGCTAGAGAGAGCTCCTCGTTCAGCGAGAAGGTTATCAATCTCTATGGCATATTGTTCAGAGAGGAGGGCGGATTCAAATATCGTGTTGGTTTCAATGTCGTCAAGGACGGCGAAATAGTGGGATGAGGAGTCAGAGTCGTTGGTTAGGGTGGTGGATGTTATGGCAGGGGAAGTGAGGGTGTCGGTCATAGTATCTATGTGGGATATGAGGACGCGGAGCTGTGCGAGGCAGATTTCGAGAGTGTGAAGGCGTTGAGGACGAGTAGACATGGTGGATTTTCTGGGGTTTTTATAATCCGTGAGCTTTCTTATAAGCGGCGAGGATCGAAGAGGCGTTATCAAGATTTTCTTGGGGAATCCATTCGTTACTGGCGGAAGAATATCCTTTCCAGGATACAAGATAGCGTCTTCGTTTACCCGTTCCCTTATGCGATAAGATAGCTTCGACTTTGTATTCTTCTTCATTATCGATGATGTCAGGTGGAGGTTCATGGAAGTTAGGACCGTGGACTTCTGTTTCATGATAGGATGATAGCTCGGAAGCGTGGAATGTGGGGTGAACTTTCCATTGTGTGGGTAATTGGAGTGTGAACATGATTGGAGATAATACCGCAGTGATGGTAAAGGGTCTGTATCGTTTCGGGGCGAGTTTCCGCGATGGTAACTGCGTAATGAGATTCTTCCCAGATAACCAAACCTTATCTCCGATCTTCCATGGTTGGTATTTCCTTCCGTGCGATCGTTCGGCCATTCGTTGCATGGCGAGATTGTGACAGGAGATAGCTTCTTCGCGTATCTTCTGAAGACTGTGGAGTCGTTCTTCAGCTGCAGGAACGGTAGATTCGGGAAGTACATGAGGGAGAGCTCGTGGCTCGTATCCCATCATGAGACAGAATGGAGAGGCATAGCGAGAGTCGTGTTTTCTATGGTTGTGGACAAATTCGGCCATAGGGAGGTGTTCGACCCAATCTTCTGGGTTATTGCGGCAGTAGATGCGAAGGTAGGTTTCGAGTTCTTGATTTAGACGTTCCATCTGTCCATCCGTTTGCGGATGATAAGCGGTGGAAGCGGCGATGTCATATTTCAATAGCTTAGCGAGGGCTTTGGAGAACTTGGAGATGAACTGTGGACCCCGATCGGAGATTACTTTCTCATGGAGTCCGAAACGCCGGTAAACGTATTTGAAAAACTTCTTGGCTACTCCTTCTGAGGTGATGGTTTTTGTGCAAGGGATAAGAATTACCCCCTTCGTAAGCCCATGGTCTACCACGACCATGATCGAATCAAAACTGTTACAGGGTGGTAGATCAGTGATGAGGTCGACGGATACCTGGGCAAAGGGAGTGGAAACTGAAGATGGGATGGGGACGAGCGGGGGAGTCGTCGGATGAGTGTCAGATTTCATCTGCTGACAAAGGGCGCAGCCTTCAACATATTTCCGGATATAGGTGCCCATGGAGGGCCACCAGAAATCGCGTTTTACCAGTTCTTCGGTTTTAAAACGACCGGGATGACCCGCTGTGGCATGGTCGTGGGTTCATTCCAGAATAGCATGGCGGCCGGCGGGACGGACGTAGGCACAATCTTTATAGAACAAGATATCGTCCTTGATCGTCCAATCAGAGAGGGCTGATTTCATGGGGGGAAGGCAGAGGCTGTTCAACGCGTTGGATGCGGCTTGGAAGATGGGATCAGCATCATCGGGGTCAGGGTTCGCAAGGGTGGTCATTAACTCTTGGTCAAGGAGTCGGATAAAGAGGGAGTCAGGGAGGAGGGTAACGTCTTCGTTATCGGTTTCAGTAGGGACGTGATCAGTGCGGCGAGATAGGGCATCAGGGGCAACAAGCTTGGTTCCAGCAACATGATGAAGTTCTAGATCGTAACAGGAAAGAATAAGTTGCCAGCGAGCTTGGTGACGAGTGAGCTTCTGTGCGGTTCGGAAATAGAGAAGATTCATATGGTCAGTGAATATGATGACCGGATGGGGGTTTCCTTCCAAATAATGACGCCACTCTGTCAGGGCTCGGATAACAGCGAGCAGCTCCCGATCAAAGATCTGATAATTCCGTTCTGCCGGGTTCAAAGATTGCAAAAGATATCCACACAGGTGATAGATGCCGTTTTCGTCAGTCTGAAGGAGGACAGCCCTGGTGGCTACCAACGATGCATCGGTTGTGACTGCAAACTGACGTGATGGATCAGGGTTATGAAGGACCGGTTGTTTCAAAAAACAGTCTTTCAGCGTAGTGAAGGCATCCTGACATGGAGCTGACCATGAGAAAACGTTGTTCTTCTTCGTCAGATCAATGAGTGGTCGTGCGATATCGGAGTAATGAGGGATGAAGTTTCGATAGAAGTTGCAGAATCCAAGGAATGATCGCGTTTCTTTGACGGTGGTGGGGATTGGCCAATCATGGATTCCATCCATTTTAGCGGTGTCCATAGCAACACATCCGGGACGGATTATCATCCCGAGGTACTCAACTTCTTGTGCATCGAAGGTACACTTCTCTGGCTTCAAGAAGAGCTTTTCAGCTCATATCTTGGTCAAAATGCGGCAAGTCCGTTCATGGTGTTCGTCAAGGTCGTTCGAAAAGATAAGGATATCGTCCATGTATATCACTAGCCACCCTTCGTTGATCTCTTGTTGAAAGGTTCGGTTCATGTAGGCTTGGAACATGGCCGGAGAGTTACAAAGACCAAAGAACATGATGTTCGGCTCGTAGAGTCCGAATTCGGTGGTGAATGCCGCCTTCCATCTATCATCAGGGTGAATACGGATGTTATTGTAGCCGGATCGGACATCCATCTTGGTAAAATACTTGGCTCCGTGCAATCGTGCGACCAGGGATAATGGAAGTGGCAGTGGATACGCGTTCTTTATCGTCCAATCATTGATGTACCGGTAATCTTGGCATGGTCTCAGGTCTCCGCTTTTCTTTCCGACAAAGAAGAATCCACTAGCTTGTGGCGATTTCGATTCTGAGATAAAACCTTTCTGTACGTTCTCCTCGATGAATGCTTTGACAGCAGTTTGTTCGGTAACGGAGAGAGGGTAGATTTTCGACATCTTTGGAATGAATCCGGGTTTCGTTTCAATACGGTGGTCAATACCAGGTCGTTTGGGGGGTAAACTGTTAAGTCCGTCTTTGGCGAAGATATTGGCGAAGTCATGAAGATAGGAGGGTACGAGTTCTTCGAAAGTTTTCTTCTTCTGTTCTAGCCCCGCAGCTAGAGTGAACTGTTGGGCTTTGTTACTAACTTTCGTGTATTCGTTAGACTGTGGCAAAGGTGTGACCGTGGGTTTCTGTTCCAGACGGCTGGTTCCGTCAGAAGTAAGGGGGGTGTCCATAGAAACGTTCGTAATGACCCGAAGTTCAGATGCGTCGGAGGAATATTCTACTAGGAATTCGTCGTCATCAAGGTCGTATAGAGAGACTTCTCGCACTGGTGCGGCAAAGTTCTCTTGCGTCCATACGTCTTCCTTAGTATCGAAGGTTTCATCATCATCGTCTGGGATAGGGAGTAGATCGGGGATAGGGATAGGAGCTTCTTCTTCGTCGATTATCTCCTCGATAGATGCTTTCGGATAGCAAAGAGGGGTGTTTACTGCGGGTTCTTCTTTATGAAGCTTGGAGTTCTTCCATGTCCTATCGATCGGTTCATGTTGGAATAGAAGTGGAAGGGCGCCTTTCTTCCTTTCCTTGTCAACTTCTTCTTCGACCTGGCTACTTTTCGCTGTTCGCGAAAGGACGAGGGTTTCAGCGGCCCAGTCAATGACCGGGTTCATCGCTTTCAACCAAGGGATGCCGAGAAGGATCTGGTCTCTTTTTCCTAAGCGAGTAACATTGAATTTCCCAATCATGGTACGTTCGTCGATTTTGATGGTAAGGACGCAGTATCGGCGAATGGCTCCGCTTTTTGAATAGCTCCCATCGGCGGTAGTGACTTTGAAGGGTTTACTGAGTGCGTGGGTTCGAATCTTGTGCTTCTTTACGAAGTCTTCGGAAATGAATGTTCCGGCTGCCCCAGAGTCAACGACTGCGGTTGTTTCAACGGTTTTTAGATGAGTTTTCGAAATGAGAGAAAGTGGAACTCGAAGTTCCTTTCGTTCACCAACTTTTCGTACAAGTCTAATGGGTACATTGGAAGATACTGACGTTGATCCAGTCTTCCACATCAAAAATCCTCATTGAGGCGACGAACTTCTGCTTCTTCCTCTTCTTCATCATCGCTACTTTCGACTTCTTTTCGACGGACTGGGGTTTTCCCGTTCTTCTTCTTCTGAGGGCACGCCCTGGACAGATGTCCTACCACGTGACAGGTGAAACACTTCCCAGTTCGGTAGTGTTCGGTACGTTCTTCTTCGGTGAGTTGATCGATCACCATAGCATTGGGATCTTTGGAGGGTGTGTACCGACTGGATCCGTAGTTCTTCTTCTTCTGAGGTTGGTTACATGCCCTAATGGCATTCAACTGGAGGCGGGAGTTGTCAAGGTTGATACAGGTGGTCAGGACTACCTCAAAGTCATCAGAGATGTCACCAGTGCCGAAGAGTCAAGCGGTTAGTCCTGGGTGTAATCCATCTAAGAAGAATTGCTTCTTTGAGACGTCATCGTGGATTCCGGAGCATTGGGCAAGCATGAGGAATTCTGAGATGTAGTCCTGGAGCTCTGGCCCTTGCTTCAGGTTTCGGAGTTTGGCTAAGGCAGTTCCTGCGGGATCAAGCAGTTTAAACACTTTGTTAAAATCGGCAAGGAACTCCGCCCAAGTTCCATAACCCTTAATGGTTCCGCCTGTTCTTTTGTAGAGCGGGTCTTGTGCGTGGGAGAGGAAGTCTTCTTTCCAGTAGCGGGCGTTCCCTTCGTTCATGAAGGAGGTGACGAAAATAATTTTCTGCTTATCGTCTACATAGATCTTCTCGTTGATGTCGAGGTAGGAATTACACGACATGAGAAAGCCTCTAGACTTGTCTCTATCGCCATCAAAGATGGGAGGGGTCCCAATCTTGATTTCAACGGGCTTTGAAGACATCTTGGGATTCAAGGGTGGCAAAGGTGGTAAAGCGCCTAGGTTTAGTGCACCGATCAATGGTGTTAATGCGGTCGTCAGTTTGGACCTGGAGTTCTATCTGTCGTGATGACCAGGGTTTGTCGTCTTTCTTGGTTTCAAATATGCGTCACACGATGGTGGCGCAAAGGATCAGTGACACTTTAATCTTTTGTTATGAACTAGGATGGTTCTGACGTATGGCCACTTGATAAGAGTGATCGGCCAAAGTCGGTTCAAGGCTTCGGTGTATACCGAAGTTCAATGGTTCAATAAGACAAGACAAGGAGAGTGTCCTTGACTTGAATCAGGTTCAGACGACTTAAGATTGGAGGTCTTAAGCGAAAGCAAGTTCCAGGTAAAACCTAGTAAGATTAAAGTAAAGAACTACATAGTACAAAGACAAGTTTATATAGCTAATGAGACGACTTTAGGGCAAGCGTATACAAGTCAGAATGAGTCAGAGATAAAGTCGAGTCATAGATAAGACTGAGTCATAGATAACAAGAATAGATCACCTAGCGACGGCTTGATAGCGATCGTGATGTAATACAATGAGTAAACGAGAGATAGGAAAGGTAAGTCTAGCGGCGGCATCATGCGGCTCGTGACATAATACAGGTGGAAAGTAAAAGAGAAAATGAATAGGGGCGTACTTGACTGTAACAGGTAGTCATAATAATTTCGTCCTCGAGGGTTCTTATAATCTGTGAGCTTTCTTATAAGCGGCGAGGATCGAAGAGGCGTTATCGAGGTTCTCTTGGGGAATCCATTCATTACTGGCGGAGGAATATCCTTTCCAGGATACAAGATAGCGTCTTCATTTACCCGTTCCCTTATGCGATAAGATTGCTTCGACTTCATATTCTTCTTCGTTATCGATGATATCAGGTGGTGGATCGTGGAAGTTAGGGCCGTGAATTTCTGTTTCGTGATAGGATGATAGTTCAGAAGCATGGAATGTGGGGTGAACTTTCCATTGCGTGGGTAACTGGAGTGTGAACATGATCGGGGATAGTACTGCGGTGATGGTAAAAGGACCGTATCATTTCGGAGCAAGTTTCCGTGATGGAAGCTGTGTGATAAGGTTTTTTCCTGACAACCAAACCTTATCTCCAATTTTCCATGGTTGGTACTTCTTTCCGTGCGATCGTTCGGCCATTCGCTGCATTGCGAGGTTGTGGCAAGAGATGGCTTCTTCATGCATCTTCTGAAGAAGGCGGAGTCGTTCTTCTGCTGCAGGGACGGTGGATTCGGGGAGTACGTGAGGGAGAGCTCGCAGCTCGTATCCCATCATGAGGTGGAATGGGGAAGCATTCCGGGAATCGTGTTTTCTATGATTGTGGACGAATTCGGCCATAGGGAGGTGTTCGACCCAATCTTCTGGGTTGTTGCGGCAATAGATGCGAAGATAAGTTTCTAGTTCTTGATTCAGATGTTCCGTCTGTCCATCTGTTTGCGGGTGATAAGCGGTGGAGGCGGCGATGTTGTATTTCAATAGCTTGGTGAGGGCTCTAGAGAACTTGGAGATGAACTGCGGACCATGGTCAGAGATTACTTTCTCATGGAGTCCAAAACGGCGATAGACGTATTTGAAAAACTTCTTGGCTACTCCTTCCGAGGTGATGGTTTTCATGCAAGGGATAAGAATTACCCCCTTCATAAGCCCATGGTCTACCATGACCATGATAGAATCAAAGCTGTTGCAGGGTGGCAGATCAGTGATGAGGTCGACAGATACCTGGGCGAAGGGAGTGGAGACCGAGGATGGGATAGGGACGAGCGGGGGGGTGGTCGGATGAGTGTCGGATTTCATTTGCTGACAAAGGGCGCAACCCTCAACGTATTTCCGGATGTAGGTGCCCATCAAAGGCCACCAGAAGTCACATTTAACCAATTCCTCGGTTTTAAAATGGCCGGGGTGGCCCGCTGTTGCGTGATCGTGGGTTCGTTCTAAAATAGCATGCCGTCTGGCAGGACGGACGTAGGCATGATCTTTATAGAATAAGATATTGTCCTTTATCGTCCAGTCAGAAAGTGCCAATTTCATGGGAGGAAGGCAGAGGCCGTTCAAGGCATCAGAAGCGGCTTGGAAGATGGGATCGGGGTCCTCAGGGTCAGGGTTGGCGAGAGTTGTCATTAGTTCTTGATCAAGGAGGCGAATGAACATTGAGTCGGGGAGTAGGGTGACGTCTTCGTTATTGTTTTCAGTAGGAATATGATCAGCACGGCGAGATAAGGCATCAGGGGCAACAAGCTTGGTCCCGGCGACATGATGAAGTTCGAGATCATAACACGAGAGAAGTAACTGCCAACAAGCTTGACAGCAGGTGAGCTTTTGCACGGTACGGAAGTAGAGGAGATTCATGTGATCAGTGAATACGATGACCGGATGAGGGTTTCCTTCTAGGTAGTGACGCCATTCTGTCAGCACTCGGATAACTGCAAGGAGTTCTCGATCAAAGATCTGGTAATTTCTTTCTGCTGGGTTCAGGGACTGCGAAAGATACCCGCATGGGTGATAAACACCATTTTCATCAGTCTGAAGAAGGACAGCTCCGGTGGCAACCAATGATGCATCAGTTGCGACTGCAAATTGACACGATGGGTCAGGGTTACGAAGAACCGGTTGTTTCAAAAAACATTCTTTCAGCGTAGTAAAGGCGTCTTGACACAGGGTTGACCATGAGAAAGTAGTGTTCTTCTTCGTCAAATCAATGAGCGGTCATGCAATATCAGAATAATGAGGGATGAAGTTCCGATAGAAGTTGCAGAAGCTGAGGAATGATTGCGTTTCTTTGACGGTGGTTGGAATTGGCCAATTGCGGATCCCATCAGTTTTAGCGGTATCCATGGTGACACATCCTGGGCGAATGATCATTCCGAGATACTCAACTTCCTGTGCATCGAAGGTACATTTCTCTGGTTTCAAGAAGAGCTTTTCGGCCCGTATTTTGGTCAAAATGCGGCAGGTTCGTTCATGGTGTTCGTCAAGGTCATTCGAAAAGATGAGGATATTGTCCATGTATATCACCAGCCATCCTTCATTAATCTCCTGTTGGAAGGTTTGGTTCATGTAGGCTTGAAACGTGGCCGGGGGGTTACAAAGACCAAAGAACATGACGTTTGGTTCATAGAGTCCAAATTCGGTGGTGAACGCCGCTTTCCATCTATCATCGGGGTGAATGCGGATGTTGTTATAACCGGACCGAATGTCCATCTTAGTGAAATACTTGGCTCCGTGTAATCGTGCGACCAAGGACAATGGGAGCGGTAACGGATAAGCGTTCTTTATTGTCCAATCGTTGATATACCGATAGTCTTGGCATGGTCTCAGGTCTCTGCTCTTCTTTCCGACAAAGAAGAGTCCGCTAGCTTGCGGCGATTTTGATTCCGAGATGAAACCTTTCTGTACGTTTTCGTCAATGAACGCTTTGACAGCAGCTCGTTCCATGACAGAGAGAGGGTAGATTTTCGATGTTTTCAGGATGAATCTGGGTTTCGTTTCAATACGATGGTCAATACCGGGTCGTTCAGGAGGTAGACTGTTAAGTCCATCTTTGGCGAAGATATTGGCGAAGTCGTGAAGATATGAGGGTACAAGTTCTTCGAAAGTTTTCTTCTTTTGTTCTAGCCCTGCAGCTAGAGCGAACTGCTGAGCTTTGTTACTAACTTTCGTGTATTCGCTAGACCGTGGCAGGGGTGCGACCGTGAATTTCTGTTCCAGATGGCTGGTTCCGTCGGAGGTAAGAGGGGTATCCATAGAAACATTTGTAATAACCCGAAGTTCGGATGCATTGGAAGAATACTCCACTAGGAATTCATCGTCATCTAGGTCGTATAGAGAGACTTCTCGCACTGGTGCGGCAAAGTTCTCTTGCGTCCACATGTCTCCCTTGGTATCGAAGGTTTCGTCGTCATCATCCGGGATGGGGATTAGATCAGGGATGGAGGTGGGGGCTTCTGGAACAGAAGCGGGGGCTTCTTCATCGATGACTTCTTCAATGGATGCTTTGGGATAGCAAAGGGGGGTGGCCGACGTGGTAGATGCTTCTTTACGTAGTTTGGAGTTCTTCCACGTCTGATCAATGGGTTCCTGTTGAAATAGAAGAGGAAGAGTGCCCTTCTTCCTTTCTTTGTCAACTTCTTCTTCGACCTGGCTACTCTTCGCTGTTCGCGAGAGGATAAGAGTCTCAGCGGTCCAGTCGATGGCTGGGTTCATTGCTTTCAACCAAGGGATACCGAGAAGAATTTGGTCTCTCCGTCCTAAGTGAGTGACGTTGAATTTCCCGATCATGGTTCGTTCATCAATTTTGATGGTGAGAACACAGTAGCGGCGAATGGCTCCGCTCTTGGAATAGCTTCCGTCGGCGGTAGTAACCTTGAAGGGTTTACTGAGTGCGTGAGTTCGAATTTTGTGCTTCTTTACGAAGTCTTTGGAGATGAATGTTCCGGCTGCTCCAGAGTCAACGACTGCGGTTGTTTCAACGGTTTTCAGACGAGTTTTCGAAATGAGAGTAAGTGGAACTCGAAGTTCCTTTCATTCACCAACTTTTCGTACAAGTCTAATGGGTATATTGGAAGATACTGACATTGATCCAGTCTTCCACATTAAAAATCCTCGTTGAGACGGCAGACCTCCGCTTCTTCTTCTTCATCATCGCTACTCTCGACTTCCTTACGACGGACCGGGGTCTTCCTGTTCTTCTTCTTCTGGGGACACACTTTGGACAGGTGTCCTACCACGTGGCAGGTGAAACACTTTCCAGTTCGGAAGTGTTCGGTGCGTTCTTCTTCGGTGAGTCGATCGACTACCATAGCATTGGGGTCTCTGGAAGGCGTGTACCTGCTAGATCCGAAGTTCTTCTTCTTCTGGGGTTGGTGACGCACTCTAATAGCGTTTAGCTGGAGGCAGGAGTTATCAAGCTGGATACAGGTGGATAGAACCACCTCAAAATCATCGGAGACGTCACCCGTGCCGAAGAGGCGGGCAGTTAATCCCGGGTGTAATCCATCTAAGAAGAATTGCTTCTTTGAGACATTGTCATGGATTCCAGAGCGTTGCGTGAGCATTAGGAATTCTGAAATATAGTCCTGGAGCTCAGACCCTTGTTTCAGGTTTCGGAGTTTAGCTAAAGCGGTTCCTGCAGGGTCAAGTGGTTTAAACGCTTTATTGAAGTTGGCAAGGAATTCTGCCCAGGTTCCATATCCTTTGATGGTTCCGTCGGTTCTTTTGTATAGGGGATCTTGTGCGTGGGAGAGGAAATCCTCTTTCCACTAGCGGGCGTTCCCTTCATTCATGAAGGAGGTTACGAAGATAATCTTCTGCTTTTCTTCTACGTAGATCTTTTCATTGATGTCGAGGTAAGACTTACACGACATGAGGAATCCATTGGATTTGTCCCGATCGCCATCAAAGATGGGCAGGGTTCTGATCTTGATTTCAACGGGTTTCGAAGTCATCGTGGGATTCAGAGGTGGTAAGGGTGGTAAGGCACCTAAGTTTAGTGCACCAATCAATGGGGTTAATGTCGTCAGTTTGGACCTGGAGTTCTATCTGTCGTGATGACCAGGGTTTATCGTTCTGGGGTTCAATACAATGCGTGATAGCAAAGTAGGTGGATCTGGAAGACTTTAATCTTTTGTTACGAACTAGGATGGTTCTGACGTATGGCCACTTGATAAGAGTGATCGGCCAAGGTAGGTTCAAGGCTTCGGCGTATACCGAAGTTCAGTGGTTCAATAAGACAAAACAAGGAGAGTGTCCTTGTATTGAATCAAGTTTCAGATGACTTAAGATTGGAGGTCTTAAGCGAAGGAAGTTCCAGGTAAAACCTAGTAAGATTAAAGTGAAGAACTACATAGTACAAAGACGAGTTTATATAACGAACAAGGATGACTTTAGGGCAGGCCTAGTAAAGTCAGAATGAGTCAAAGATAAGAACGAGTCAAAGATAAGAACGAGTCAGAGATAAGACGATAGCAAGAATAGATCACCTAGCGACGGCTTGATAGCGATCGTGGCGTAATACAGTGATAATTGATAATGAAGATAAGTCTAGCGGCGGCATCATGCGGCTCGTGACGTAATACAAGGAAAGAATAGAGGGAAAATGAATAGGGGCGTACTTGACTGTAACAGCAGGGTGGTGGGAGATGAGTGGTGTATCTGGAGGTGGGAGGATGAGCGAGAATTCTGTCGCAAGGCTTTTGAGGGGCGTTTGTTTTGGAGAGAGTGCGATGAGAAGGTTGGTGTTCTCTGAGAGGAGGCCTATGAGCGACTGGGGAGTGATATCTTGTGCATATGCTGTGATAGGATTGGGGTTAGCAGACTTGTACTTTGTGCTTTTCACGCACATTTTGTTTCTGGTGCAAAAGGAATGATGTGGTCATAGTTTGGCATGCCTTAGTCAGTGGTGGCAGGGCTGGCGTCTTTGGGAGCGCCGAGTGCCTCTGTGACACCAGATGAGAATAAGTTACTAAAAATAGAATATCACCTTGATCTATGGCCTGCAAGCTATTGATATCAGAGCAATCTACTACCACAGGATCTACAATCATCGTCAATTGACATACAACGATTCAAGTACTCATGGGTCCCCAAGATAATGTATGTGGTCCGATGAATGTTTGATCAAAATCTAAAGCAAATGTTAGTTGTACTGCAGTGCTGCTCGTGCGCGATACTTACAAGAACGACAGCAAAGACAAGCCGCGGGACAGGGACTCGGAGGGGAGAGGACAGAGGAGAGGAGAGGAGAAAGAGCAAGAGAGAGAGCAAGGGAGAGAGGAGGGGAAAGAGGAGGGGAAAGAGCAAGGGAGAGAGGAGAGGAAAGAGGAGGTCAGATGCTGCGGAGGTCAAGGTGGCGATGGTTGTTGAGGATGTTGGGGAGGAGGCAGGAATAGAAGGGCACCGAAGACATGGTTCAAAGGGTCGATGACGATAGCAGCTGTGAATGACTCAATCGCTTTGTCGTAGTCCTTCGCAGAAAAGGTGTTGTTGCCCTAATCCTTCAGCGCATTTACCTGTATGCCTATTTCTTTGCATTAGATAGTCTGGTCAGGCAATAAATTAGATATATGCACATCCAATATGCTGCTCATTAAGCAAGGAATTCTGGGACAGTCCATCCTTGGGTGTTCCAAGAATATGTGTGTTATGTATAACAATTCAACCTGGCATCACAGCAAGCATTTCAACAAGTGCACACTCGCAAAGACGAGTGCAGAAGGGCACAAACAGACAAGTGCAGACACCCATGGACAAGTGCAGAAGGACAAAAGTATGCAGACCCGCACAGACAAGTGCACAAACGAGTAAAGATGGGCACACACGAATACAGACCCGCACAGATGAGTGCAGAAGGGCACAAAATAGTGCAGACCTGCACAGACAAGTGCAGACACCCACGGACGAGTGCAGAAGGGCAAAAGTACTGCAGACACGCACAGATCAGTGCACAAACGAGGAAAGATGGGCACGCATGAATGCAAATGAGCACAGACAAGTGCAGACACGCACAGACAAGTGCAGAAGGGCAAAAGTACTGCAGACACACATAGATCAGTGCACAAACGAGTAAAGATGGGCACGCACGAATGCAGACAAGCACAGACAAGTGCAGAAGGGCAAAAGTACTGCAGACACACATAGATCAGTGCACAAATGAGTAAAGATGGGCACGCACGAATGCAGACACGGACAGACAAGTGCACAAACAAGTAAAGATGGGCACACACGAATACAGACGAGCACAGACAAGTGCAGACCTGCACAGACAAGTGCAGACACACACAGACAAGTGCAGAAGGGCAAAAGTACTGCAGATGGGCACAAACGAGTGAGGGCTCGCTAAGACCAAATGAAGATAGTCAATGAAGAGAGAATGGATCACAATTGAGATGCAAGAAACATTGTAAGATGCCAGGCAACAAGAACAAGTAAAAGCAGTGTAAAGAAGGAGGGAAAAAATCCATAAAAATCGAGTAGGCAAAGCAAACATCACAAGTTGTAGGTAGTAGGAGCATCGTCAATGTCATCACACTCCTCCTCTGCAATAGCTCTGAGGAGAGTGTCACATACATCACCTGTCATTCCACTGCTGGAAAATGTCAAAAGATTGTTAGTCTCCCCTCCTTTGCCCAACACCTCATACTCCATATCCTTTTGCGACGCTGTCCAACCTTTCATAAAGTCAAGTCGTTCATTTTTCACGAGGAACTTTACCACCTGCAGGGCCATCAGGACCGGGCTCATGCGATTACGTTTCTTCGTGTCGGTCTCGCTACTGGATGAAAACACTCGCTCACATGGAACAGCAGAGGCCTGTATTGGGAGGTAGTCCATCGCAATGCCATAAATTGTCGGAAATAAGGTCTCCGAGACCTGGTGAACATCTCAAGGTCAATGAAAAAAAATTTAATTGTAGAGATACAGGATGCTCACCATCCAGAATCCAAGTATATCTGTTCCCTTGATACTGAGATTAGCCGTGGTGTAGGCCTCGAATTCTTGTTCGACTGTTTGAGTGCCGCTGTTGTGAGATGGCAGGATGCCAATGTCAGGAAGTCCATAAAGGCATGAGCCTAGAGTACGTGATTGTTGCCGAGGTGCTACTTCATTAGCTGGAGACTCGATAGATGATGAATTGTTCATGGCTCGCTTTTGATGCATCTGTGTGTGATAATGTTAGTTCAATGTTGTGTTGGTGTAGGTTTGATAGACGTACCAGGTTGAT
Organism: Suillus subluteus; assembly: GCA_016647755.1. Lineage (NCBI taxonomy): Eukaryota > Fungi > Basidiomycota > Agaricomycetes > Boletales > Suillaceae > Suillus > Suillus subluteus. The sequence continues at coordinate 50,472 of JABBWI010000167.1, read as the reverse complement.
TATACATTTCTCTACATCTTCAACCAGTTGTTCCTCCCAACGACTCCGAACCCATGACATTTGGATCGCAGGGTCAACAACTATGAATGCAATTGTGATTCGTGACTCATGAGCAACCAATTTTTTTTTAAAAAATACCGGACTCACACATAGCGACTGCATAGGCATTTGTGGCGCCCATCCTGTCATCATACTTGTCTGCCCAAGTCAAACCTATCTGAACAAGAGGGCTGCAGTGTGGGACGTGTCTGGCCAATGATTTCCACCGCTCAATCAATGTTTCGAATGCCGGATAGGCACCACTCAGCATGGGTGTGCGTTCACCCGACATGCATTGTTGGGCAGCGTGGGGCGCCTAATATTAAATGATAAGATAGAACATGAGTTTCGAAGATATTAAAACTAACCTCTAGGATTACTTTGACATCCTGTAGGAACTGCCACTCCATCGGGCTCAACTTGAACTTGCTGATAGAGCGTTGAGTGGGAGAATCAAAGAATAAATCTATTGCCTGGGCAACTATTAGTTCACGACAAATATTTCACATGTAATGCCTTACCTGGCGAAGGGTTCATAATCGGTTAAGCATGATGTAGACTGAATCCCAACGAGTGACCTCATCAAGCAGAAGTTTGACAACAGGGAGGTGTAGTGTCTTGCCCAGGTCATCTTGGAACCACTCCTTCTCGTTACCTGTGGTGATGGTGTCCCTGAACGAATCACGTCGCTGGTTTGATGCGCAAACCATGCGCACAAGGTCCCTAGCTCTACTGAGAGCTTTCCCTTTCACTGCTTTGAGATAATCCGCCTTGATGATCATGTGATCGCCAATTGCCCAATGTTCGGCCACGAGCGAAAAGTCAGCCTTGTTGTAATCATCAATGATATGCTTCACACATATATTAATGATATGGGGGAAGCAAGGGATTCTGCGGTCGATGGGGTCAAAATTGATTTTGTGACACTCCAGCTTTTGTGAAAGCTCTCGCATGCAAACCTGATTGTTGGCAGCGTTGTCCAAGGTAAAATGACCAGTCTAAACAAAGTCAGAGCATGTTACACGGTAATGTTAAAAACTGACCTTTTCGGTCACAGCAGTGCGATCAAGAAGATGCAAGATGACTGACGCTAGCAAGTCACCTGTGTGACTGCCTGGAACATGATGGAAGCCTATTAATGCAGCCCTCAAAACAAGTATTGAACTCTGCTCAGCCTTAGCGATCCAGTGGGCAGTAACGGCCATGAACGGGCGAAGGTTAGAATCTGACCAGAGGTCAGATGTGAATGAGACCTTTCCCTGGGCGGCCTGAAAGATATAAGATACTCTGTAAGGCTCTTGACAACTGTAGGCTTACCGTGAGGTCCTTCTTCAAAGCATTGAAGTATTCATGGAAAGTGTCGATGACCAACTCACGAATTTTAGTATGGTGATATATATCGGTCTCGTTCACCAATGGCCGCAGAAGACGGATCAAACGACGAAATTCGGGACATTCAATAATATTGATTGCCTGAAGACAATTACTAAACATAACATGTAGAAAGTGTACATTGACTCACCTGATCGTCAGCAACAATGAATTTCACGATTTGTTTGTGCATCTCGTCTAGATTAAACGCAGGCAATACATTGTCTGGAGCTGACAGGCTAGTTCCGGGGAGTGAGCCAGGATTAGGGGGAGTACCGAGTGAGTCTAATGTGTAAGCTGGATCCTTCAGCCTTTGACGCATGGTCGTGATCGTCCAGCCTTCATCCAAAAAAGTCTTCAAACGTGATGACTTATGGAGGACATGCCAGTGCTGACGCTCTGCCTCCTCCAAGTAAATGTCGGTATGGTCGATGAAGGCATGTGCATGACGAGCTGACGTGCCTGTGCTAGGAAGGTATGACATAATGTGGTGAGTATCGTTGAGAATATGGATTGCTCTGGTGAAGGATGTCAGAGAGAACAATAATACCAAACACAATACTCACTCGCAGGCTATGCAGACATTCGACAGAGTGATAGGGTCCTGTCTGTAGAAGAAATGAATATCGGCAGAGGATTTAGGCGCTTTTGCTCAGCCACCAGTGGCCAGAGGGTCAGTTGTAGCAGTATTCATTACAGTCTGCATTGGACTATTGCATGCAGTCTGCAATAGACTATGGGCTGCAGCAGGCCTAGCTGCAGGTACAGGCGAGTTGACCATTTCATCCCCCTCATCTCCAGAGATGTTCTCAAGGTGGAAGGATTCCCCTTCACCTGCATCATTGTCTCGAAATCGAGCAGGAAGCTGATGATGCCTCTGAGGGTTATGAAGGATATTCGCATTCGCATTCACTGCAGCAGCGGTTGGACCAGGAGCGGCAGTGGGAGTAATGGGAACAGTGGCGTGAGCAGGAGAGATGGAAGCAGCAGCAGGAGATATGAGAGCAGCAACAGGAGTGGGAGGAATGGGAACAACAGTGGAAACAACGACAGCAGCTTTGGCAGTAGCCTGGGCGTTCTTCCGTCAAGGAGGCATGACAATGGCGGTAGTGGTGATGTTCCAACAGTAGAATTACTGCTCTACATATATAATGGCATCTGGGGAAACCCCAGAACTTGTCGTAGTGCAGTGATCCTGAGACCCTAATGGAAAAGCCCAAAGAGCGATTGTCATGAGGCAGACTCCACAACTCATGCATGCTTCAGGCAGGTCAAATCTATTCAGCAGTGAGTGCAGGGTGAAAAAAATTCGCGCAATTGTGCATACCTGGAGAGAATCAACTCCAACTTGAAACTCCAGACTCTAGAGGGCCCAAAGGCTTGAAGTCAAGCACGTCTTTATCCTCAGGTGTAGTTGAATGAATCAAAGCTGGATCTCCATCGATAAGCGCTCCCTGAGTCGTTGATGTTCTGTTGTATGGCTAAAGTACTGATTATGATGGTTCTGGAAGTCACAATAAGTCCCTTGCAAGCTGTGAAGGTCATTTCAAGGGAGGGTAGCCTGCAGGGATGTTGAAAGATAAGAGGCACTGCGTGGGAGTGGCAGACATTTGCTGATATCAACATTAGGTGTCTACTGCATCCGCCATGTCATATGTCTGACGCAAACTTCATTGTAAGAAAATTAATAATGATATTGTAGGTGATGCAAATGCTACTATATCACAAAGTACACGTACACGTACACGTACAAACGTACATGTATCCAACAGTATTGATATCATGATCTAGTTTTCCGGCATGGAGTTGAAGTGGGTGCATGATGCAGCAGGCAATCATTTCGTGGACGCAATCTTGAAATCACATTAGTTCATAAGTACTAAGAAAAATGGACTACTCACACACGACTTGATCTGCAAAGCGGCGGGCATGGAGGCACTGTCTCACTTACACAGGGTTTACCGAAGAATGGGGGGGGAAGGGGAATGTGTGATAGGTATACCGGGCTGGTTGATATCCAGCAAGCACGCAGCTGGTGCAGGTAGTGTAGAACGAAGTATATGAAGCAACAAATGAAGGTGATTATAGTCGGGATCCTCTGAGAATGCGAGAGAGCACATGTAGATGAGCATTGTTGCAAACTCAATGGGAATTCCACGGCATAGATCTTCGATAGTAGTGTTCACTTTGTGCTCGAGTATGGAAGAACTGGAAAGTTTCTCCTGGTCGCTAGTTAACCATGGAAGGGAGCCCTGCAAGAAGTATATCAACATATACGTAAGTGACTCGAGGTCGTCATGATGACCTGGTTCAACTCCCAAGTGATTGTTAATTGATGCAAATGCGGGAGTGCCAGTGAGACGTTGACCTTGGCAAAACAGTATGTGGACACTGGTTGACATATTCCAGAATTCCTTCACGATGCCGAAATCGATGATAAAGGCGGTGTGCCTCAAATTGCCAAGACCCAGAACAACATTCTGTGGTTTGATGTCACCGTGAATATAATTGTGCATGTGAATGTATTCGAGACATGAAAGCTGGGGAAAGGCGTCAGTGATCTGTACATGCAACCCACACAGTAGCACACACTGACTGACCAACTGATCTCCTAGATTTATGACAGTCTCAAGGCTGAATTTTCGGCTGTGAGAAAGGAAGAGACTGTGCAGGGATGGCCCAAGGAGATCGAGAAAGAGAGCATGATATGTCGACTCCCTACCAAACCAGAGGGCGCGAGGAATACCAACACCACCTTCAAGGTGTTTCAAAATGTTGTATTCACGCTGGACAGATGATGAATGGGTAATGGGTTCAAGTTTGATGGCAACTGCATCATTCTTTATGATGTTCTGGGCACGATACACGACAGCTAATGGGGTCCAAATGTCAAATTCGACATATAGTCAGTAATCGTGAATCGTGATATGTAAATAACATACCATATGAGCCGGATCCTAAAATGTCTCCTAGCCTGAATCTTCCATCAACTCGAATGGGGACCTTTCATAGTGTATACAACAGCCCACGAGTAGAGAAATCAAAGGGATCTGACCAGGCAACCAAAAAAGCTGTCCTTCCACACAACTGCCGCGTGGCTTGAGCTGGCTTAAAGTGGTTCAAGCCGCAGCTCATAAATTTTTAGCTTGTGAAAGTTGTAGCCGGTTCACATGGCTAATGAATCGGATCGAGTCAGTGATCAGTGGTTTGGCTAACCGGTATCGCCGAACTTCTCCCAAACTGGTAAATACTGAACTGGAGCCAGCCACAGCCGAGCCGTGGCACTAGTAACTATGAGGCTTGGGTGAACACACAGTTCGATACCAAGATCAAGCGTCTTCGCTCGGATTGAGGGGGAGAATTCACTGGTGATGACTTCACACATTATTTGAAGAGCAGGGGAACTGAACGTAAACTCACCGTACACGACACGCCAGAGCACAACGGAGTGGCCAAACACCTCAATCGAACTGTTAGTGAGCGAACTCGCGCATTGCTCCACGCTAGCAAGTTGCCAAAATTGCTGTGGGGAGAGGCCATTATGCATGCAACATGGCTAAAGAATCGTACCATCACTCGCACGCTGAATAATACAATGCCCTATGCAATGTTATTCAAGAAAAAGCCCTATCTTGCGAACTTACCAATATGGGGATGCCATGTCAAGGTACATACCACCCATGGCTCAAAACTCGACATGCGAGCAATAGATGGGAGATGGGTGGGCTTTGATTCAAGTAGCAATGGGCACTGAGTATGGTTGCCTGAGGCCAGGTGAGTAGCGGTGGAACAAAGTGTTATGTTTGACACTGCGGAGGTAAGGGTGTCCCTGAAAGGACCCATGGAAAAGGCAAGCAGCATGGCACAAGGCAATGATGTCGGTTCAACACCTCCACCGTCAGTCAGCCACACGGTACGAGGCAATGATGTTGGTTCAACACCTACTGGGCAAACCCTGACCCCACAACCCAACCCAGCTCCTTCTGATCACCTTGGCCCACAGTTCGAAAGCATGGTGCAGCCATGTCGCTCTAGTCGAGTGAGAGTTGAGTCAGCGTACATCAAAAGCCTGCGCGATGGCACAGGAACTACAGATGGACGCAGCAATGACTTACCCCGTGGTATGCAGCCCATCCCTGAAGAATCCCATTTGGCAGCCAAGCTCGGACTGGTGGGGGAGAATGGAGAGATAGACGAGGATGATGAAGAGGTTTTTGCTATGATGGCAGGAGTTGCAGCTGTAGAAGGAAGCGACCCTACAACAATCAAAGAGGCCTGTAAATGGACCAATTGGCCCAAGTGGGAAGACACCATCAACAAAGAACTCACCTCTCTAGAGGATGCACGGACCTGGTCCATTGTTGAGCGGCCAGAAAGTACCAACATAGTAGGGTGCAAGTGGGTATTCCAGGTTAAGTGGAACACAGATGGGGAAATCAACAAATTCAAAGCCCGGCTAGTAGCCAAGGGTTATTCCCAAGTATATGGTGTTGATTACTATGACACTTACGCACCTGTTGCACGCCTCGCATCTCTCCGAACCATCCTTGCTATAGCCGCATGCAACAACTGGAACATCAATGTCTTTGACTTTCACAGTGCTTTCCTGAACGGTAAACTTGACGAGAATGAAGTCATTTATATGGAGCTCCCACCTGGTCTAAACATTGACAAAAGGTTCAAACATCCTGTTGCATTGTTGCACGTTGCACTCTACGGATCGAAACAAGGAGCTTTAAAGTGGTATCAGGAGTTATGTCGCTTGCTGAAGAGTTTAGGCATGACACGTGCAGAGTCTGACTGGGGAGTTTTCTACAAGCATATAGGTGCAGACATCTTAATTCTCGCATCACATGTTGATGACTGTGCAGTGACCAGCAGTAACAACAAGCTTATCACAGAGTTCAAACAAGATGTAGCCTCACGCTATAAATTAATGGACCTTGGTCCTATCACCTCTGTCATATACCATATATCCGGTTACAGATCCGAAGATCTGGATCTCAGATCCGATCCAGATCCGCTGGACACATCCGTCGTCTGGTCCACAGATCTGATCCGATTCTCATTTCATTTCCTGTTCATATAACTCTAACTATCGTTCATCTCCTTTCTGTATTCCTGTACACCAGTAATCTGGTTATCCTTTACTTCCGCTGTTCTTACTGATCCGCTTTAACTTGTACTTCATTTCCGGTTCATGATTTACCCGTTCCGACTTACCAATACACTTTATGTATACTTTGCTTATACTTCGTACATAGCCTCATACCTGTGCTTATTGATCATTCTGTTAGTTATCCGTAGTATATAAACCCTTGTACTTGCGCTGTAGAAGATCAGTTCGAATATCATCTTAGATTGCACTCATCCTGTCTGGACTCTAAGTCCTTCCGCTATCCGTCCGGACTTGAGTACGATACTCTTGTCTACTCCGAGACTTAGGATTGAATCCGATAGTCTATACATCCGTCTCTGTCTTCGGACAGTCTTACTTGTTAGTTTCTAGTTCGGATCCAATCCGGATTAGCCGTTACCCTATACATCTGATATCCGGAAGTCTTACCGGATCCGTTACGATACTTATCCGTCCCTCTAGACGTGATATCTTGGTGCTCTGAAATAAGGGGCAATACTTGGGAAAGGGGCACAGCGCACGAGCTGAGGCCAAAGCCCTTCGGATCCGATACCACTTGAGTACGGTCTTAACAGCCTCACTACTTGGCATGAAAGTCACCTGTGATCATATCGCATGCACCATCTCGTTTTCGCACAAGACCTACATCAACGCCATCCTCACGAAGTACAACTTCATGGACATGAAGCCTAGCTCTATCCCCATGGACCCAAACATCACACTCTCCCACTCACAGTCCCCAACGACTCCACACAACTCCACACAAATGAAGAACGTTCCATACCATGAAGCGGTAGGCTCACTAATGCATTTAGCAGTGGGCATGTGCCCAGACATCGCCTTCACTGTCTCGACAGTCGCTCAATTTGGTGCCAATCCTGGTATGCTCCACTGGGATGCCATCAAGAAGATTTATTGTTACCTTATCGGCACAAAAACTTTGGCACTTACCTTTGGCAGCTCCAAACAAGGCCTTGAGGGTTATACCGACACAGACGGCGCATCACAAGAGCACTGGCATGCAATATCCAGCTATGTGTTCCTGCTAGACGGTGGCGCAGTATCCTGGAGTTCGAAGAAACAGGAGTTAGTCACTCTTTTGACGACCAAGGCCGAGTACGTGGCAGCGACGCACACTGCAAAAGAAGCCATTTGGCTTTGTCATTTTCTCACCGAAATCTTCCATCCCCTCGCTCATCCAACTGTCCTCCACTGTGATAACGAATCAGCTATTGCACTCGCCAATTCAGGCGCATTCCATGCTTGAAACATATCGACATTCATTACCATTTTATTCATTTTTCTGTTGACAAAGGTTCCATTTCACTTGTTTACTGCCCTACAGATAGTATGATTGTGGACACACTTACTAAGGCCCTTCCTAGTCTCAAAGTCAAACATTTTGCTTCCACCCTCAGACTTCGCTCGGTTTGAGGGGGAGTGTTGGACATTAAACACTCACTATTGTCCTTTGGTGCTGTTCGCTTATCTAACTACCTAGAAATTTTCCTTCGCTCTTCGCTTGCCTGCTTTCCTCAGCTGACTCCGTCCGTCACTGAGGTCAGTATCGTTCTTGTGTATATCACACATGTAACTCACATCATATGCAGCTATACTTGCTGCAGGTACTATACCCAATATATATAGTTGACTCTGTCCATCACTGAGCTATACTTGCTGCACCAGTGTTGTCGAAGGATGGTGGAGAGGGAGCCACAAGAACAGAGCCGTCAACGAGGTATTCAGGCATATCCATGAGTTCATACATGCTCTACCCAGACCTTTCAACATCTGCACAGAATACATCGCCAGCAACTCCAATCCCGCCGATGGCCCATCCAGAGGAAAATATGGACAAGAGCACCTTCTACTACCTCCCGCCCACATTCCACAAGAAATCAGACACCTCATCATCGACACATCAAGTCCTCTTACCCCCACAGAGCTCTGTTTATTCCGTGACAGGCAGTACTCCACTCCCACCGCCAAAGTCATCAATCGAACCCTTATCCGCCAGCAAGTGTTTGAAAGAGCTAGAGCATCCTGCATCGAAGAAGATAAAATTATCTTCAACGCCATCTCTCAGTAATCCCATAACCATGCACCCTTGTTTCAGCGCCCCATTACCATCATTGTCCGCACCAACCCCAGCTAACTCCATCCCAATGCATTATAAACCAGGACTGGTTCCCCGCCCTTCACTCCTAATACCTCATTGCTTAGCTCATGAGAGACTTCACAAATGGTTGCCAGCAGGAGGGAAGGCACATAACCATACATCTTCATCACCTGAGACTCAGAACATTAACGTATCTGATGAACAATTAGATCGTATCTTAGAAGTAATAGGGTCATCGTGGGCCAACTCCACCAAGGAAACGTACAGAGCAGGACTTCTAGTCTTCCACATTTACTGTGACTCATTTCACATTTCTGAAGACCAGCACTGTCCAGTATCCCCAACCTTACTTCTCGCATTCTTATCCAGCTGCGCCGGATCTTACTTGGGCACAGTGTTAGCCAACTACACTGCAGGTCTTAAAGCATGGCATCTCCTACATGGATGTCCTTGGAAAGTGAACGCAAAAGAACTGAAAGCCATACTTGATGGAGTGTCCGCTCTAGCCCCAACCTCATCCAAATCCTCCAAACGACTCCCATTTATACACGCTAGTAGAACTAGCAAAGTGAGAGCTCAGTAATGTTAGAGAACAGAACTATATTGGCAAAGTACCTAGCGAAGCGAGAGCTAGGTTACATCAGTAAGTGAATATGTGAGGTATGAACATACTACACACCTCAGTAATGTTAGAGAACAGAACTGAGGTGTCAACGAGAGACGGGACAACGTAAGTACTAATGAGGATGCTTAGGTAACGTAACACCGGAGGATCGACGAGCGGAAGTACCGTATGGTGCAGAAGTCAAGAAGTACCAGACAGTATGGTGCCGATGGTGATCAAGATAACAAGATAATGTAAGAAAGGAAACGAAGTCAACACACCCCCTCACCGGGATACCAACTGTAATCTGGTGCTGTGCTTCAAAAATAAGGGATGAGGGAGTGCCTTTGTGAGTGTGTCTGCGATGTTCTTGTAGGACGGGAGCCAATGAGGAAGGAACAGGCCGTTCTCTATATACTCCCGGATGAAGTGATAACGAATGTCGATGTGTTTTGAATGGATATGGTTCTTGGCCTCTTTCAACAGCGAGATGGCGCCAGTGTTATCCATATACAGGGTGATAGGGAGAGGGAGCAAGACATGGAGCTCTGTAAACAATGACTTCAACCAGATACCCTCCTGCAGTGCATGCATCACTGCCATGTACTCTGCTTCTGTCGAGGATAACGCATGTGTCGTTTGCTTCTTCGAAACGTGGGCAATAAGACCTCCGGTAAAGAACCACGCGTAACCTGAGATGGACAAGCAATCATCAGGTGAGCTCGCCCAATCTGCGTCACTGTACCCATGCAGTCCTTCATCTGCGCGTTCACCCCCAAAGTGTGAATGAAGGTTTGAAGTCCCGCTGAGATAGCGGAGGAGGCGTTTAGCAGCTGCATAGAACTGGGGAGATGGATGGGAACAGTGTTGAGCTAGGGCGTTGATGGCGAATGAGATATCGGCCCATGTGCAAACAGCGAGGTAAAGCAGTTCCCCGACTATCTTTCGATAGCGGGTAGGGAGATCAGGGATGTCATCGTAGGTAGCATCATCGTGACCGAATGGGTACTTTGGATCTAAAGGGAGTTGCACAGGGTTGCAGTCAAGGAGGTCATACTCTTCAAGGAGATAGGCAATGTATTCGCCTTGGTGAATCCAAAGATCGCGGCTGGAACGACAATGCTCGAACTGAATTCTGAGGAATTTGTGGATGGGTCCTAAGTCCTTAATGCCGAAGCGTTGGGCAATGCGCCCTTTGACGTACTGAAGAAAGGGCTTTGAGTTTGAGGTGCCCATGCCGTCGTCGACATGCCATCTGACAATGCAAAAGATGTAGCCGGTGCCGCTGGTCGTCTTGTCATAGACGAAGACTGCGTGGTCGACAGCGCATCGTGTGAAGCCTAGTTCGGTCATGACGGCCCTAACCTGCTCGTACCATTCCATGGCAGACTGTTTCAGCCCATAGATAGTACGAAGCATGAGCCACACTAGTATGGCCCAGTTGCCTTCCTCGAAACCTTTGGGCTGGCGCATGTATATCTCCTCTTTCAGCACACCCCATAGGAAAGCATGACACACATCAAAAGTGTCAAGTTCCCAGTCGTTTCGACAGGCTAGGGCAGCAATGAAACGTACTGATGCGGTTTTGATGACAGGTGCGAACGTGGCGCCATAGTCAATGCCTGGGACCTGAGAGAAGCCCTGGGCGACTAGACGCGCCTTGTGCACCAGCCCCCCTTATTATCCTCCTTACATTCCAACACCCAACGGTTTCTTATCGCCTTCCGTCCCTCTGGTAGCTTCGTCAACTGGTAAACACTCATCTCCTCCATTGTGGCGAGTTCGGCCTTCATGGCAGTGAGCCAGTGTGCACGGTCAGTGCACTTCATCACCTCATCATACATAGCAGGGGGGATGGACATATCATAGTTGGGAGTCTCAGGATTCCGTTTGCGGTTGCTCTGGAGTGCGATGTTAGCCTGCTCCTCGATGCATATGTTAGCGACTACCTCTGGGACATCGACGTTTGGTTCGACATCTGCGATGTCCTCCTCAAGGTTAGCAGGAGTGCTCACCCCCTCAATGAGGGCAGGCATCACCCCCTCGCACAGCTGTCCAGCTCGTTCTGCACGAGCATCACGGAGACTTTGAAGATGAGCCTTGGAGGCAGCAAGCTCTATGGCGTATGTGCGACCTGCCGCCGTGGGAAGCCGTGAATGGGAAGAGCAGCGAGGAGGTGATGGAACAGGAGCTGAAAGTGTGACAGATGGAGGGGGAGGTGCTGTTACCAGTGGAGGAGTGGCAGAAGGAGGTGTCGGGGTGTCAGAGTCCAACTCAGAGTCAGAGTCGGCGATGTGGGCAGTAGAGGGTAGGTTCTCATCAAAGATGACGTCACGGGCCACAAAGAATGCTCCGGAGTCCCTGTCGCGGAGCCGGTAGCCCTTGGTGCCCTCTGGGTACCCAATGAAGATCGCTTGATGCGAATGTGGGCCAAGCTTCACCTGTAGCTCAGAGGGGATACATGCGAAGCAACGTGCCCCGAAAACACGTAAGTGGGACAGGTCAGGCTTCCTGCCGTTCAGGATCTCGTAGGGCGTAAGACCTGGCTCCAACATTGTCGACTCACTGCAGTTCCACAGGTAGCATGCAGTTAAGGTCGCTTCCCCCCAGAAGGTCATGGGCAGGTTGGCAGTCTCCAACATGGCAAAGAGGTGTCCTTCTAAGGTGCGAATAGCACGCTCAGCCTTGCCGTTTTGCTGGTGAGCATATGGTGCTGATAACTGGCGTGTGATGCCTGCTGCAACGAGTGCCTGAGTAAAGGACGCGCTGATGAATTCCCCACCATTATCAGATCGAAACACCTTAACCCGACGACCAGACATGTTCTTCCAGCATTTCTGGACAATATTCCAGGCCTCTAACGCCTGATCTTTGCTGGCAAGCAGTTGTAGATTGAGCAGGTTTCTGTGGTCATCGAGAAAAATGACAAAGTGGTGTTTTCCATGCGGGGTCGCAACAGGAAAAGGCCCACAGAGATCAGAATGGATGAGGTCGAGGACATGAGACTCTCTGGGTGAGGTGGATGGTGGGTAAGGCTTGCGGGGATGTTTGCCCATGATGCAAGGCTCGCAGGTATGCAGCGGTTGTGACGAGTCCACCATTGTGCCGGCAGAAAACTTAAGGAGGCGCTTCACAGCTTCCCCACCAGGATGACCAAGCCGGGCATGCCATAAGTTCCACGTTAACAGAACTTTGGCAAATGCCAAGATCTCAACGTGAGGCGAGGGCGTAGAAGGGGGGATGAACTTTAAATCTAAGAATACCAGGTTTCCCACCATTGGTGCATCACCCAGTTTCTCGCCCTGATAGATAAGTTGACAGCGCGGTGGGTCTGGTAGGAAAAGGCACGCCCAACCCTTCTTGAGCATTCGTCCTACTGACAACAGGTTGACCATTGCCACTGGGGCATGGAGGCATTCGCTGAGCCGGATGTGCTGAGTGTGTTCTCCTACAGTGAGGTCCGCAACGCAATCACCACGTCCGGAAGTGACGAGCTTCCCATGGTTCGCAGTCTTTACTGTGACTTGGGTGCTTGCATTGTAAGTCCAAAAGAACTTCCTATCCATAATAAGCGTTGATGTGGTTCCAGAGTCTAGGATGGTCGATAGCATCTGGTTAGCGATGCACGCTACATCCTCTGCTTTTGGCATGGACTTGGAGGTGGGCTCGATCTCTTCAATGGTGGTGCAAGACCACTCTTGATGGTGTGCGGCTAGAGCTGCCATCTCAGTAGATGAAGATGTGGTTGTAGGGGGGGTGGTAGGTGCCTTTGACTCTGTGGCTGCTGCCGTTATGTCTTTCTTTTTACCTCCACGTTCACCACGCTGACTCCAAGGAGCTTTTCCTTCCATGCCGCCTCCAGGTTGCATGCAATGATCTCGGTCGTGTGTTAGTGACCTGGTGAGGCCATTGCACACTGGGTTCTCGCAAGCCACCCCCTTAGGGTTGCCCCAGTGAATCCTCACTCCGGTAGCTGGGTTGACAACACGTTGGTCATTCGACCACTGGGGGAAATTGGCTGCTGCATTCGCGTATTCTGACCCAGGTCGAGCTTGGAGTTTCAGCTTCCCGGTTTGGCAGTTCGCTTCCTCCATGAAGGACATTGCTACATCTTCGAAGGTAAGTTTCGGTGACGTTGTCAACGTGGATGGTGTTGCTGATGGCGTGATTTTATAGGCGTTCATGGTGAGGCTACGAAAGACGACCCATTGGGGGGTGTCCGGGAGTCCATTGAGGAGCATGAAGATGCTTTCTTCATCAGTGAAAGTGACACCCATCTCCGCAAATCTGCGACAACCATTTTCGAAGACTCCAAGGTATTGGGCAGCGTCATCTGCGTCCTTCAGTCTTTCTGAGAAAAGCTGGGCGCGAAGTTCATATTGAGACGTGACATCGAGGTGGGCAAAGCACTTCTGCAAGACTTCCCACTGCGCTCGGGCCGTTAGCTTCTCCCCGAGCACGTTTTGGACGACGGGGGACATTCTCCAGCCGATAATGGCCTTGGTTTGAGCGTCCTCCTTTATCCATTCCTTTATGCTAGCAGTTTCTGCTGCTGTGGGTGTCGCTGGAACAGCTGCTGTGGGCAACGTGCTGGCGAATTCGGCAACGTTGAGAGGATCGGTCCCATTGCTACAATGGTTCCATAACCCTTCTCCTGCCAACGCTAGTTCTACGGCCCGTCTCCAGCTTGGATAATTATCCAAGCCTGTTAGCTCAGGAATATGGTCGAACTTTCCCATTGATTATGATGGAGGGTTCGTGTCTATGTTAATGCTTGATTCGTTAAATGAACATGAGTGTACTGTCGCTTCGTGTATCGTCTGAGCTGATTAGAGCTCAGGGCTCATAACCTATACACGCTAGTAGAACTAGCAAAGTGAGAGCTCAGTAATGTTAGAGAACAGAACTATATTGGCAAAGTACCTAGCGAAGCGAGAGCTAGGTTACATCAGTAAGTGAATATGTGAGGTATGAACATACTACACACCTCAGTAATGTTAGAGAACAGAACTGAGGTGTCAACGAGAGACGGGACAACGTAAGTACTAATGAGGATGCTTAGGTAACGTAACACCGGAGGATCGACGAGCGGAAGTACCGTATGGTGCAGAAGTCAAGAAGTACCAGACAGTATGGTGCCGATGGTGATCAAGATAACAAGATAATGTAAGAAAGGAAACGAAGTCAACACCGTTTACTGTCAAAATTCTGTCCATAATCCATGCAAACCTCAATCTCGATAATCCCTTAGATGCCGCTATATTTGCCTGCATTACCACCACATTCTACTCTATCGCTAGATTGGGAGAATTCACCATACCCACCATCAGAGTGTTCGATCCATCCAAACACATCACTCATGAAAACATATCTGAAGCCTTCAATTGTAATAACCTGCCTGTAACAAAGCTCCACATCCCGAGTACTAAAGCATCACCAATTGAAGGAGAAGATACTTACTGGGCAGCGCAAGAAGGTCCGACAGACCCTAAAGCAGCTCTCAAAAACCATTTTCAAGTCAACCCAGCAGACAAGAAAGCACATCTTTTCTCCTGGAAACATCCAAAAGGCCTAAGACCTCTTTCCAAAGCAGAACTTTCAAAGAGGCTCGGCAGCATCGCTCGTAATGCCAAGCTTCCAGATCTCAAGGGTCATGGGCTTAGAATAGGCGGAACACTAGAATATCTGTTAAGAGGAGTTCCTTTCGATGTTGTTAAATCCATGGGAAGATGGTCAAGTGACATGTTCACGTTGTACCTACACGAGCATGCAGTCATCATCACACCATACATCCAGTCCTCTCCCGCTTTGGAACCATTTACCCGCCACACAATGCCTCCAGTGTGGTAAACACAACTGTAAGTGCTCCTCCTACCTTTCGGGGTGTCAAGCTTCACAGTTAGCATTGCAGCACTCCTAAACTTATGGGATCTCAGCTCACCTTGAAACCCTTAGGTTCATGCGCTTGCAGTGGGCCGAGAAGCCCTGTGGGCTTTTGCCCAAAAAAAACATCCCTCCTTCATCTAGATTAGCTCTCATAGAAGTTTCCTGTACCTAAACAACTTCGAAATTACCTTTTCACCTCCCTCAAGCACACAGCATCGAAAAGCATAGAAGTGAAAAAATGAGGTTTTTGTAGAGGATGACACCAGCAAAACCCACTACTGCCATAGCAGGAATGACTGCCCCTATGCCTTCAAACGAAGTCGTTTCAACTTCATCGGACTCCAGCTATGGGGCAAGTTGTGCTACATTTCTAATTGAATATTTAAGTCTCTCATCAGATTGTTCGAAACAGCCGTAGAAGAGCAAAATCATGGGACAATTCATGTACATGTCTCAATGGCCCAATGAGATGTCCAAATTCAAGGTGTTGGCACTGAAACATCACTATGTGATAGATAACTGACATGCAATGCAAGATCACAAATTTCAGCCAAGATAGTTATGCAATGTTTGTAGTTGATGTCAGTAAATAATTGGGCCCAAAGGATGTCAGGTGTAAAAAAATTTTGAAGCTCTGCAAGGTCTGTGTTGGCACCACCGGCCCCTAGTGAGGTAAAGTGTTATGCTCGTCAAAAGCTTACATTGCATATTGGTCCTAACAGCCAATATACTTGTTGGCATCCTCCTTATTCCTTCACCTTCCTTGATTTTATTTTAGATTACTTAAGATACAGTACCCTACAGTATATAAAGCCATGTTTATCTACTGTCAGGGTAAGTACCCCGGTGAGGGCGGGGAATGATAAATGGATACTAGGGGGAGTGTGTAGTGAGGCTCTCAAGTGCTCCTCTGGAAGCGAGCAACAGTCGTCCCAAGGGGATTGCTACTGAGAATAGATTCCTCTAATGTATGGTGAGGGAGATCCAAGACTAGAACTTCGGCCTAGAAAACCTAAGTAGAGCGCTAAAGCCTAAATGTGCTGAAAAGAGTATAAACTGCGCAAGGCGCCTCCAATGCGCTGATGATGCGGCCACCAAATATAAGGCGCACGCTGATAATTTCAAGTGCGGATAAGAAAACTCGAGTGGATTCAAATAATAAGTGGGGCTATGGACTGCGATGCTCGTTGAATGGAAGTAAGTATCAAAAACTCCTTCTAACACGTAAGTACCGCTAAGTGCTTTCCCATGGTGTGGAGCTGAGCAAGCGAGTACGTACAGTATGTAACAGCGCGTAAGTAAGGGTCCATAACGCGAATAGTGTCATACAACGCGGAGATATTATCAGCGTGACTCAACAAAAGAAAACACGCACCAATGGACCGGGGAGGACATGGATAGGACGTGCAGAGGACAGGCGATGGGATCCAGTGCGTGAGCGCAAGCGGCTGCAAGCGCTCATAGTGCGGTGCGCCTGTAAGGCGCGGGCCTTCTTTCTATGTGAGGGCACCTATAGTGGGAGAGGGAATATGCTAGATATGCGCCTGTAGAGGCGCAAGCCTCTACACCGGTTATTTATAGCATAGTAATAATCTCCTATGTTCTGTTCACGCCTTTTGAATGAAATGCTAGTCTTTTTTGTAACAGTGTCTGCCTGATTGCCATGTGATCTGTGAATCTTTTTATCAAATATCTACAGTGGTCTACAATTGAATGGTTCTGGAATATCAACTACTTCTTGATAATTATAACTTCTGTAGAAGGGGGTAAAAAGTAAATCTAAATGAGATGATTTTCCTAATTTTCCCAAAGATGATAATTATTGGAAATTATCAAGCATTGCTGTGATTTAGTTGAATTTGTTTCAGGAGGTTTTTCCTGATGTAGTAAGTAAACATACAGTGGTGTAGAAATTCACAGATTTGAGGTAGTGAGCCTTACTAGTAGCTGGGCCCAGGGGTGGCTGCCTTTGTGGAGACGGTAATGCCGGCACATGCCCCATGCAGCTATGTCTTGGGAGTTGGGTGCGCACATAATACAGTGACAAAGACCCGTCTCAGATGGGCAGCCAAGAGTGACAATGTACCAAGAGAGACAGGCCATCCCATGTGGGCCCATGGCAATAATTGTACCATGATATATGGGTGGGCCGAGTGAATGTGTGTACCCAAGGCAAAGGGATGGGCCGAGGGTATATAGTATAGAGAGTGGTATAGGAATGTACTAGTATATAGGACATGATGAATGGTGAATTTGGTTTACAATGGAGATGAGTGGGCTGGATGAATGTGTACCCAAGGCAAAGGGATGGGCCGAGTGAATGTGTGTACCCGAGGCAAAGGGATGGGCCGAGGGTATATAGTATAGACAGTGGTATAGGAATGTACTAGTATATAGGACATTATGAATGGTGAATCCGGGTTACAATGTAGATGAGTGGGCCGGAAGAATCATATTTACTGGAGATTTGGTCAAATCTACCATCCGGTAGGTATGTCACCAGGTGAATCCATAATCTCACAAGTCTATCCTCTGGTACATCAATCATCAGGTAAATATATGATCTGGTAGAAGATGGGTGGGCCAGGAAATAAGGTGTGATGGGGATGGGTGTGCCGGTCAATGGGATACAATAGATGCCCTGTTAGATGTGTGCCAGTTGAATACTGGTTCAAATTGACTGGTTCAAGTGGACCGGTCCATATGCCCTATTATACTACCGGCCGGTGTCTTACTACTTAAGGGTCTTATGTACAATGCATGTATAGTGACAACACAACTATACAGGATAAGACTTCTTGCCAGTCCTTAAGTACACGGTCTATGACTTTTCTAGTTTTCATGGTAGATAACGTGTGAGTTCTTGGGAGGGTTTACTGATGTGTCCTCTTCTTGTTGTTTTCCCTGGTGGAATACTCGTAGATTCCCTAATGTTCTGATAGTAAGATCTGTTTCAATCTTGTAGGTCGTGTCTCAACCTATGAAAGTCTGTCTCAACTTTGTCGTGTTCTCATGTCTCCCTTCCTGAAAAAGAGAGAGTCTGTCTTAAAATACGTGAAGCCTAGTTAGAAAGCTGTTCTGATGTTGTATACTCAACCCCTGTAAGGTAGTACACAACAAGTAATGAAGTCTGTCTTAAATACGTAAAGCCTAGTATGAAAGCTGTTCTGGTGTTGTATACTCAGCCCCTGAAAGGTAGCACACAACAAGTAGTTTATAAATAGATTGTTATATAAGCGACCCCTGTAAGGTAGTATACAACTAATCTCTGATATGATGTTTATCTTACTTCAAGGCACTCATGGCCTGCACTTTAAATCTTACAGACTCTCACAGTTTGAGAGAAGAGTGAAAAGTGGGAAGCTATTATTACTCAGTGTAGAATGGGCTCCTTTTATACCTTTTTGGGAGGCCATCTTACTAAGCATGACTCATCACAGCATTAGTAAGTCACTGGCTTACTAACCATGCCATTTGGCAGTGCTGAATCAGCTGCTTACAAAGTAGTTTACAAATAAAGTTCATAATATTACAAAGCATGATAAATCATGATGAAGCATGATGAAGCATGACAAATCATGACAAATCCTTGCAAATCAGATTATTGCCTATCACATGACATGCTTACAAACACATCTTGGTGGCTCACTGAAGGATTCTGTGGCTGAATGAGCCTGAAACAAATAGAAACAAATGGAAACAAATGGAAGCCACATGACAAATCATGCAGGATCCTTACAAAGCAGAATATTGTCTATCATATGACATGCTTACTAACACATCTTGGTGGCTCACTGGTGGCTGAATAAACCACACAAAAGAAAAAAAAAGGTGAAAGGTGAAAACTATCATACTGGAAATATAAATACAAGTAAATCTGTCAAAATGGAACCAATCATAATAATACAATGAGGTACACCTTAGTGTACTCTCTGTGATTACTTCCTGTCTATCAATGTCATGGTATGAGTTCCATACCATGCATGACACCGGTGTGAGTTCAGGGGTGGTTTGGTTGTGTCAATTGGTTGATATGTGATTGAGATACAGTCAATACAAGATTCCATGCTACTTGATTGGGCAGGTGGATATCAGTTCAAATTGGCCAACTTGAGTGGACTGGTCCATATGCCCCATTATGGACCCGGCCAGTGCAAGTTCAGGGCTAGTTTGGTTGTGTCAATCAGTTCATATTTGATTGAGATACAGTCAATACAAAAGTCTGTGTCCATTGATTGGGCAGGTGGATATCAGTTCGAATTGACTGGTTCAAGTGGACTGGTCCATATGCCATATTATATTACTGGCCAGTGCGAGTTTAGGGATGGTTGGGTTGTGACAATCAGTTCGTATTTGATTGAGATACAGTCAATACAAGATTCCATGCTAATTGATCAGGCAGGTGGATATCGGTTCACATTGACCGGTTCAAGTGGACCAGTCCATATGCCATATTATGTATACTACTGGCCAGTGCAAGTTTAGGGATGGTTGGGTTGTGATAATCGGTTTGTATTTGATTGAGATACAGTCAATACAAGATTCCATGCTAATTGATCAGGCAGGTGGATATCAGTTCAAATTGGCCAGTTCAAGTGGACCAGTCCATATGCTATATTATATTACTGGCCGGTGCGAGTTCAGGGGTGGTTTTGTTGTGTCAATTGGTTCATATTTGATTGAGACACAGGCAATACAAAACTCTGTGCTAATTGATCAGGCAGGTGGATATTGGTTCAAATTGACTGATTCAAGTGGACCAGTTTATACATGGGGCGGCTAAGAAGGGGGAGGCATCAACAGAGCTCACTGTCTCAATGGCATGGAAGCTTCTGAAGAAGCCCGGCTTCAAGAAGTACTCCAGCAATGACTCATTTGAGGATGACAATGATTGTGCAGACATTTGGTAAGTTATGGTGTCTTTCGCCATCCCCAGGTTTTGACTACATTTGTACTATCTGCAGATATGTGAGCCTCACTCCTCCGGTCGAGATCTCCTCAATGTGACCTTTCAATTCATCGTTTCATGCCCTCCCCCTGCAATTTTCACCATTTGGAACCGTTTTTTTGCTGTTCTTCACTCTCCTTATAATGCATTTTATCCTGTTTTTGTCGTCTTTTGTCACCTCTTAACACTCCTTAGTCGCCCTCTAATGCTCTTAACGCTTTGTGTCTCACTCATTTTTTGACTTAATTACCCTTTTGTGCACTTTTTAGTGATTTTATGATGCAACCTGCAATGGACTTTGTTGAGTTTTCATGCCTTAAATGATGTGTGATAAGTCAATTCAATTGTGTTTAAGTCACTAAAAGAGGAGGCGTGGCCTTAGCGCATCTTGTGGCGCTCTTGCTCTTTTTTCCCTTAAGGTCCCTGAAAAAGTCAACAAAAAGTCCAGTTAAGACATCCATGATTTTCCTGATGCACTGTCTATACTATATACCCTCGGCCCATCCCTTTGCCTCGGGTACACACATTCACTCAGCCCATCCCTTTGCCTTGGGTACACATTCATCCAGCCCACTCGTCTCCATAGTAAACCAAATTCACCATTCATCATGTCCTATATACTAGTACATTCCTATACCACTCTCTATACTATATACCCTCGGCCCATCCCTTTGCCTTGGGTACACACATTCACTCGGCCCACCCATATATCATGGTACAATTATTGCCATGGGCCCACATGGGATGGCCCGTCTCTCTTGGTACATTGTCACTCTTGGCTGCCCGTCTGAGACGGGTAAATTCACTGAATGGGCTCGGGTGCGAAGCCAAATTTGATTTCGGTATTGCAATCGCTGTTTTTGCTGGTGTACCCGTGCGCCGCATTAGACGGGTACTTATACTATAGCGCATCGAATTTCATACGGTGTAGACAACACCGCTCAAGTTTGCCGCATAATGTGCATCTTATACTTTTATACTTACTGTACTGCATCGATGGCAGTGACAATTCAAGAAGCCGCATTTCCTCTCCGTTTAGTATCTTTCTTCTAGCCAACTTCGAACTCGATGTTGCCAGATCATCAGCATGATTGAAGGCTGTGCACCATGCCATCACCTGGGGGCCAGACGAAATTGACGCGGCCCTGCTGTGGGTGCCGCGGTCATGACGCGCCTGACGCGGCACTGTGGCGGAGATATGTATTCCGGATAGTCTGCTCTGCCTGTGAGTATTACATCTCCGCGGCAAATCCTTTTTTGTCGGTCCGAAGGCTGGTGATAATAATTCATCATCCCAATACACACCCAGTGCGTCGCTATTCTTTCCTGGTCCTAATTGATCTTCAGTATCGAGGGCTGCATCTGGGTGGGCCTTTTCCCTGTACTGTCAGACTTGCATGTCCGGGTCTGTGGATAACGGTTAGACGGTGAGCATGGGCTTACACCTTCACTTCCAGGTCCCTCAACTGTTGACTCCTTCAAGTTATGAAGGTGAACATACTGCAGCTGCCAGCCCAAGCCGTACGTAAATAAGCCGAGCTGAGCCCGGGCCCACGTCACGGCCTGCCCAAGGCTTGGACTCGAATTTGCAAATCCTAAGCCGGCAGCTTGGCATCTGTTCGATGTTCCTAGTTGCCCTCATCCAGAATGTTCGCCAGCACACGCCACGTCACCTTCGCATTTTGCAGCCCAAAAACGCAGCTTCCATCCGGCTTGGGCCAGGCTTGAAAGCTGGTGAGTAACTGCAGATCTGAAAATTTGGTAAATAAATCATTATTGTCGTAGACCGAACTCGCCAACTGCTTCCAGCACATTAAAAGGTAATGTCACAGAGTGTGAGCTAGCATCTGTCTACCCAGCGATGCGGGCGCACGCAAATCAGCCACCCCACACTACCTGTGTATAAAAGCCAACGTAGATTTTGACCCAGAGAACACCATTAAGTTTCAGCAATGATATTCACCTCACTCACCACCATGATTGTATCTGTCGCAGCAATGACTAGCGTAGCTATCGCATCTGACAACCTGGTAATAACTTCACCCTTGGGCCTACCCTGCGACACCCCTGGTAAGCACTTTTGCGGCCTACGTGTAGACCTTGTGTGCTTACGGCTAGTATCCGCAGGTCTCGTCGCGTGCTCAACAGGAATCAAATTCTGGAACAATGACAACGATTTCGCATTTCAGTGCGGACCTAAACGCACAATTGTTGCCTATTTGGCATGTGATTGTAAAAACTGCTGTAAAATAGTTGGCCCGGACATCGACAACTGTGCATCCTGAGTGAGCCTGTCGTTCTCCGCTGCCTTTAGAGTCGAATGTTGATGTGCTCACTTAGCATGCATGGTTTCTGACGAGAAGAGTGGCAAACTGGCGTTTCTCGCCGGTAAAGATTTCCCCTACTGTATGCTTGCCTTCTGTGTCCTGCGTCAGCAATCTCAATTTCATCGTCGTGGAAGCATATGGCATGCGGAGCCTTTATAGCTGTGTGCATCCGAGGCGGTGGTTGAGGTACAATGTTTCAGAATTCAGATGTTAACGAGCGAAGGGCAGCTGGGCAGGGTGTGACTCAACACAATCGTTCAATACAGTTGAGGTCTGATCAGCACTTTTGAAACGTCGTTAGCAATGGTCCCGAGTAGACAAGTAGACACCGCAGTTCGTAAGTACAATTATCATGTGATATGAGATACACACGGAGTAGGACCAGCCCTGCACACATAACATCGAATACCAGCGTTGAAAATCGGCCTCCTCCAAACTGTATTCCAGATACATCCGCCAGTGTCGTATGAATTCATGATCGTCCTTCACCTGCTAGTATGTTGACAATGCTAGAACATCGTGGATGATGATTTACGGACTGGTGGTGTGATACATGATCAGTTGGAGATGCGGTCGTTCAAGTTGATATACTCACGAGTCTGTGATAGAAACCCTTGCGATCTGTATTCAACGATAAGCACATGAATGGCTGGCCAGGTGTACTGCAACGCACCGGAAGAACCATGGCTAAAATTATACTGAACGAAGACACGACTTGATAAGTAGGTAGCTAGCACGCGGGCTAGCTTAGGCGAACAAAGTCATCTTACTCACGATACACATCACACATATCACTCAGTCGTTAAAAAAAGTTTCTTGGAGTGGTCCGACAGCATTGTTGTACTTGCTGAATTTGATGTACAACATGAAGCACAGGAGGACTGATTCATCCATGAGTTCGAAAATCTTCTTGAGAGACAAGACGATTGACCCAGTTCATTGAGTAACAGAGTGGCGTACTTGAAGACGTCATTCCTCCCGCACAAAAAAAGAAAAGACGGTTTCCCGGATCCGCTGTCCGCCCACCACGAACATGATTGTGTTGAAAATCGAAGACCACATCACAAACATATACTATTGGGGTCGTGTTTTTGGAATTAAAGACCAGGGGAGTGTCCGATATGAGATAAGAGACCACGCAACAAACCTGGTAGTGGTTTGGCTTCAAGCTTTCTATGGTGAAAGGGGCTGACCACTAGGTAAAGGCTGGTCCTACGCAGCACCAAGGAAAAGGCCTCCTTATAAAAGTCATTCGAATGATTGAATGCTGCGATTCCTCCATGAAAACTCTACAAAACAGTGTGAGAGATTGTGTTCACCTGGGTTGATCGTTTGATCTTTGGTGTGCGTACCACATATTACAAGCCCTGCGTTATATTACTCCTGGGATTCTAAATTCGAGGCTCTTGTTTTGGATACTCAACGTGCAAGTCACCTCGCAACACCCAACCCCTCCTCCAAAAACTCTGCAAACGCACGTCCCACGCCTTCCTCTCCCCACTCCACTCTCCCCTTTTCCGTACTTCCCAATGTCACAGCTTTCCGGCGCGCAGCCACGAATTGGCGTTTGAGTCGCTGCAGCTCCGACAGCGTCAGTGCACGATGCGGGAGTGTTAAGCGGACGCGGAGCACAGGGCTCTCATTGGCACTTGTATTCGAACTAGGCTCGAGCGCATCGACGGTGAGGACGATAGGTCCCCCAAGCGGGGCAGCAGCCTGAGCAGTCATGAGCGAAGAAACCAGTGCATTTGTCGTATGCTCCAGAGTGCGGAGGGCGTCTGTGGGTGCTTTGGGTGTTATCTGGGTCCCGACGTTTGGAGGTTTGACGATGCCTGTTGTGACTGCGTCTGATATGCGTTCGAGTGGGGACATTGGGTCATCCCAGGGGATGGTAAAGAGCGGGGCATCCCAGCGGACCATGGATGAGGGCTCTTCGAAGCGCTGGATGAGGGCGTCGAGGCTGTTGGGTGTATTTCGAGGTTAGAAATTGGGGTGGGGGAAAACGGAAAAGTGGAAGACGGACGTTTGGGGTTTATATCTCTTCCCATCTGCTCGTTCATCGTTCCATGTCCGACATTGATCAGGTGTAGCGAGGACATACACCTACTTTTCTCAATTGTGTCAGTTGTGCAAGTGAGAATATAGCGATCTGCTACACACCGTAGCGACCCTTACGCCAGCCTCTCGGGCTTTGCAATACAGCTGGTATCTGAACCCCTTGATGTAGTTCATTCCATCTACGATGAGGATCGTGTCTCTGGCAATGTGTCTTGTGATAGCGGTGAAGAGAGTCGCGCGGGCGGTCTTTTCTTGAAGGGAGTCTGATTGACGGTCGGGGAGTCAGCCTACAGACAACAGGACAAAAGATGGGGACAATACCATCATATGACGCTCGGTCAACGGCCAAATCATCGTCCGAGATGACTTTTACTTTGAGCTGAGGGCTTGAAGATGATGAGAAGAAGTCGTGGATTTGCGCTGCACGGGTTGATTTTCCAGAGGAGGGGTAACCTGAGATGGTGATGAGCGCCATTGAATGAGCCAAAGATCACGTTTTCGGGGTCTCCAGTACTAGGGTGTACGTAAATCATCTCGATCCGAGCTAGCGCTCATCATCAACGTCTTCCTGCTTGAACTTGTTAGCAACATGCAGACAGCTAATCCATTCCCTCATCCTCAGATATCATTAGTGCGATGCAAAACATTGTAAGTGCCCAGTTTGATAATTGATTGTCTGATAATAACCGCTCGCATCAGCTCGCACGTTCACAAGTGATCGTATATGTCTACTATTCCAATTTCACGTATGTTATGTCAACGAAGATGACCAGATTCCGAACCTTGAAACTCCATATCACAAATTCCCCAACACAGACCACTCCACCATCGAGCTCGAGGGCCAGAACGTTTTCGATATCATTGCAGAGCGCCAGCAGCAGTTGGACGCAGTTTTGCACGATATCTCAGACCTGCAAGCCGTGATGGATGCGGTAAAAAAATATTCATCAGCAACTCATTCAAAAGAAGGACAAGATCACCCAGTCGATGAATTTCTACAAGGGACCCGTATCGCCTCTTTGGCGCTTTCCAAATGAACTCCTCTCCCAAATTTTCCACCACTGTCTCCCGGACACTGGTCCAAAA
This sequence comes from Suillus subluteus, assembly GCA_016647755.1. NCBI lineage: Eukaryota > Fungi > Basidiomycota > Agaricomycetes > Boletales > Suillaceae > Suillus > Suillus subluteus. The sequence goes on along the minus strand of JABBWI010000167.1, from coordinate 24,897 downwards.
AAACCAATCACTTTTCGCCCCCATCAAGGCTCAAAGCTCCAATGTAGTTGATCGGAGTATGCCGACGATGGAGGGAGGTTGCAACGAGCACACCCAGTCTGCGGTGCAGGTTGCACATGGAGGTCGACGATACAGACTGGCAGCGTGCGTCTTCCTACTATGACTCATGGCTCAAGTGGTCGCGGGGACTTCCGCCCTCGTTGGTAGTCAAGTGCTACAAGCACAATCATTCGACCACACTACGGCGCCTCCTTCATCCTTACATGAATCAAATATCGTCTCTCTCGATCTTTTTCTTCTCCGACGCCGACAAACCCGAACTTTTGTTAACAAACCTCCCAGTACTTGAGGAGCTGACCATGTTCTTCAATGCTCGTGCTACGCTGGCTTCTGTATCGCAACTGCCGTTCAGCAAGTACCGGCGCAATTATTTAGGTTCCATGTGGGACCGACTAACAGATTTCGAGATTGGTGCAATATATGAACCGCATTCTGCCATCAAACTGCTCCAGCTATGTCCCATTGACAACCTCTCCTCGTTCACAATACACGAGTCACTCTACTATCGATTACATGCCATAGAGCCATTCACGCATCCCAAAATTCAATCCTTACGAATCAATCTTACAAGTCCTGCGCCCGAACTGTATGACGGGCCCTTATGTGAACTACTTGGTGCTCTGTTACTCCCAAATTTACGCTTCCTTGAAGTTCGCAGCTATCACCCTTGCGGTGCAAGACGTCTTCATAAGGTGTTGAAGGTACTACTGGAATCAAAATGTCCTCTGAAGAGCCCGATGTTCGGCAGTCAGGTGGAGATGACAGATGAGCAGCAAGCAGAATACATTGCCCTGATTCCTTCCCTCGAAATGGGAATAGCGGAAGAAGAATACTTTACGGCTTCTGTCGAGACGATGTTGCTCCTTCATGAAGCCTAGTAGTATCACTTCATTTTATTGAACTCAGTAATTCTATTTTATTCCTCAGTCCAAGACTCGAGGGCCGTCATCGAGACGGGCACTGTTGACTGTCTAGTGCCAGGCGAGATTCCGAACTAGGATTAAGAATACTCTTGCCAGCCTGTTCACTGAGTACTGTGACGGACTAGACACGTTGTCAGGCTCCGTCCAGCGGCTCCACTACTTAGTGCAGTCGTAGGAGTCACGAACGAGAAAACACAAGCGAAAGACATGGAGAACAAGAGAAGAGTACACACGAACCAGAAGCAAAGATGAATCGTATGCTGAAGTGTTAATGACCATCGGCATGTGGGGGAGATGCACAACAGAGAAAAAGTACGAGACGAGCCCACAGCGGGATGGGTAGTGGCCGTGCGTTTGCTGCCCCTGGTGTCGTAGAACTAGTAGTAAGAGGTGTTGCGGGCGTTGATGTGTCGGTGGGCTGAGTCTGCGATGGCAGCGCCTGTGCTTGACCTTGCGATTGTCTTTGTCGCTGCAGCATGTATTTCGCCTTTTCATGTTCTGGCCGCGGAGAAACATACAGTGCCTGCAGAAGAATGATCGAACCAATGATTAGAAATTTCAAATGGACCCGAAGAAATCCATACCTGTTTGTCCCGTATTGCAGCAACTTCGACGGCATTAGGACCGCGACGAGAGAATATAGCTATCCTTGAATGTTGCTGGTGTTCGATTGCTTCGCTGGTGGGAGACTGAGAGCGACGAAAGAGCAATGGAAGGTAGCCGAGGACCGCGCGTGGAATTCCCATAGATGATGGTGCGAGAGCGGGATGGGGGCGACGAGCAAAGGAAGGTTGATGGACACCACGCGATGCGGAGGACTGAGAGCAAGAGATCAGAACACGAAGTGATTCAAAAAAACGTCGATGACGCACATGAATGTTGCCGTGCATGCCATCGAAAAATCCTAGCGGTACTTGACCAGCATTCTTGGACTGAGCTGGACGTGTGACATCATTCTGGTATAACGAACTTATGTAAAATGATTGAAACGAATAAGAAACACGTCACGTACGTTGATTAACGACTTTCCAGGTACGACCTGCGAGTCAGAAGTTAGAGTGGTCTTTACCAACGGATTAAACTCACATCAGGAATGGACAACAGATCTTCAAGGCCAACTTCTTTGAGGACGGCATAGATATCCCATAGGTACACTTTTTTGTCCTCGCAAGCGGTGACTAGTATCTTTCCATCAGCGGAAAAGGCTAGACAGCTCACGTCCTTGTCGTGCTGGAAGGGTGGACATGGCACTGGGAGGTTCGTGTTGAGGTTCCACAGACATACTGTTTCGTCCCATATTGATGTACTTGCAAGAAAGTGGTCATTCCGAGCCAAGGACAAGTTGAAAATGTGACCCTTGAGAACGGCGATTTGCTCCCAAGTGACCGTGTCGAATATCCCAATCGGGCCCAATGACCCGGAGAAAAGCTTCTTTCCATCTGACGTCCAAGCCAAACTTCGAACTGATTGATCCTGGTGGAGTGTGCTGAGCAGCTCGCCCGTCTTGGCGTGCCATATTTTTACAGCGTTCTCATTTTCTCCGCCTGTCGCAAATTTTGTGTTGTCGGGTGAGTATGTCACCGCCCACACGTACTGATGACCGTTCTTGATTTCCAGGACAGTTTTGCCAGTTTTGACGTCCCATACTCTTGCTGTCCCGTCCCAGGATCCGCTCAGCACTCGCTCACAGTCTCCACTCCAGCACACTGACCCCACATTCTCAGTGTGACCTATCCATTTCGCAATTACCTTGCCCGTCTTCACATCCCACAACCTCACCGTCCCGCCATCGCTTCCGCTTGCAATGGTCTTACCGCTGGGAGACAACGCTATATTTTTCACATCTGCCTTGTGCCCCTCGTCTCGCCAGGCATCGCCAATTTGTGTGTCGCTCTCTAGGTCCCATAGTTGGAGTGTGCCATCTGCTGAACATGCGACGATGCGTTGTCCGCCAGGCAAGTGCACGATATCGAGTATTTGGCTGGCATGGCCTAGCATTGTCTGGCGTGGTGTGATCTTTGGCATTTTACTGGCTGAGGATGACATGGTCGGCGCTTGGAGCCTTGACTACGGCAGACGGTGGATAATTTGTACAAGCAACAGTTGTCTGATAATGGCAAATATGGCTGGTAAGTTGATGCACCCATCATTCCATCGAATCTGACGAGAATGGATGCTTACATGATTAATTCAGTCCTGACGCGCAGGATGGCTTCGGGGTTATGTATGCAGTTCAAGTACTTAATGCCAAAATTCGCAAAATGATTATCCAAATCGCTGGTAAGCAGATGGTCAACTTTACAGCATAGAGTATCACTCACGAGAAACTCCTGTTCAGACCAACTCAGAAACAGATATGTGACACTACACTCGCCTGTAAACTGAGAAAGTGGACGTTTAGTTTGGAGTGGGGAATATGGGCATCCATTCTTTTAAGCCATGTATTGCGGTGCGTATTCCATCCTCGTTCGCTTCACAGCTTATGTGCTGTGCATTTCTTCTAGTAGCAAATGTCGAACTCGGATGTCGTCTAAGTTTGCACGCGAAGGTTTTCCTGATGCTGCATGTCTGTAGGCTGTGCAGCATGGCGCTGTATTTCGAAGCTTGCTGTGCTCATTGTCATTCTTTATTCTTGCCCTTCTAAGCTCTCCTCCGATGCCGGTACTCCACATTCGTGCCGGGTGTTGCCAGGGTGAACTCTGTTGGATAGTAAAACCCGCTATCGTTACACTGTCTGGGTTTTATGTAAACTTGGTGTGCAGGTGAAACACGTCCGTTGTGACTTCAACATGAAGCTGACACCTCATTTGGTCTACGAGATGCAGTTGAGTTTGATTGTCATGGTGTGAACAAGAGCGTATGATGTTACTACAGACGAACCAACACTTAATGCAGGCCAAGGAAGCCCCAGCCTTACAACCTCATGGGTATCGTGTCCCGGTTTATTCATTTATCGGTGACTGAATAGAGTTCAGGTCCAATACCGTGAATGTCTACGAGGTCTACAACCCACAAGATCCACGGCGTTTCTCGTGCAATATTAATAGTGGTCAGCGAACTCGGAGACATGGATTCGAATTACGTTTCTGACATTTATAAGACACGTTGATGGATTGGTAAGCAAACCGATGGATCAATTCCCGTGATTACACTGGCTCCGACTTTGTAGGTATCACGCTCCATCCATTACCTCAAGTCCAAAGACAGGTAAAATCCTCAGTGCTTACTGACGGTGTCGGGAGATATCAAGGGGGACTGACATGCCTGTTGAAGTCCGAGCGATCCGAATTGGGAGAGAGTGAGGAAGCCGAAGGATCCGGCTAGGTATGAGCGGGAGAAACAGGTCCGAGCGCATATGCCAAAGTGGCCAATGGGCTGCGCCCGTATGACGTTGGCCTACGCCCTGCAATATATACATGTCAGAAAATTTCCCTTCTCCGTTCCGTACTTACCTGCTATATAACAAGCGCCCAATTGACGCGCACATCTCAGTTCTGATAGAAACTGAGATGTGAGTACCTAAAATTATGTATGTCAGCGTTAGCTGACCAAAACCGTAGTGTACCTTTGTGTTCTAGGTACTATGCACGTTAATGTATTGAGTTCTGATAGAAACTGAGATCGTACCTTTGTGTTCTAGCTCCCTCTCTCTCCGTTCGCTCGCCTGTCATCACGACAATGCCTTTCGCTGTTATCAACGTTTCAGCCATACAAACGATATCGTTTCTGCGGCGCGCTTACTCCGAATCAACATGGCTTTCAAGCCTAACTATATGTATATTCTCGGTCGAAAACCATAAGCTCGCCATCATCGAAGTTGATGGCCAATACGTCGAGCCGCTTGTGGTCGACTCCATCCAGAACTACGCTGCACAACGGTATTCCTTCGTTCTCGAGATAAATCAGCCTAATGAGAACTATTGGGCGCACGCGGATCAGAACTCAGGAACAAACTCCACGGCCATCCGTCGCTCTGTATGAGATTGACCTACACCTCTTATATCCGCCTCCGCCTATTTTTCTCAAGGAAGAGGCGCAGACGTCAAGCTTAATCTGATTATTGGGGAAAATGAGACCAATTCCAACTTCCACATCAACGGTGTCCAGTACAATTCCCCTGGTGTCCTAGTTTTGCTGCAGTTACTGAGTGGTGATATGACAGCTTCGGATCTGGTACCTAATGGCTCAGTATACACTCTTCCGCGGGACAAAGCTATTGGAACCCTAATAATCCGCCAGGCCGCTCTGTGAGTCCTTTTCATAATCGCCTATGCATATATATATGCTCTTGATTGACAACAGACCGACCCTTTAACAGCATTCATTCCACCTCCATGGGGTACGTCTTGGCATGTCATCTGTGTATGTACATCACGTCGACTAACAGATGGTTTACAGCACAGCTCCGCTGTCATCAGAAGTGCCAGAAGTAGCAGTTGTCAACCCCGTCATGCGCAATACCGTGACTACTAGCATTAGTGGTGACTACGGACTATCCGCTTCATCACAGCCATTCTTGAAGGTTGGTCCTGGGCTAATTTTACTTTCCTTAGATGTGCCATCCCCGATGACCGAACATGGACTCAATACGCCATCAGTATACTTAGTTTCACTGGCACCTGCACCGCGGGTTGCGCCGGAGATACCTGGTGATATTTGCGGTCCCTTGCACCCTTCCATCATCGATCCTCAGAGGTATGCATCGATCGTCCTTACATCTCGTTCCGCAGTCCCTGACTCTGTAGGAATCGGAATACTTGTGACCTATTATAGTCTGCATCTTGACTACCTTCCCACCGCAGATTACCCGGAATGACAACAGCGCCTCCGAAAAGTTGCAAATGTCTCAGTGCCCATCATGATTCACGCCTTCGATCGTAACGAGGTCGAACGACTTCCATGCCGCAGATACTTGATGCCAACGAGAGACCGCTGGAATGTCACCCAACGAATCAAATCTTACTTGTAGACGACGGTATGGTTCCCTGAACTACCGATATATAATAAAACTTAGCATGCCAGTTTCATCTCTTAGGTGTGAGCAATGTACATTGGATGTGCATCTATATCGTCATGATAAGTGACGTGGCGCACGTGACAGTTACAACCAACTTAAGACGACTCTGCTGCATATACTCAGTCATCAAGCAACTACCACACAACTCATCGCCGCTGCTCCACATTTGGAATATTCCCCGAAGCATGTTCATGTTGGTGATTGTTGCTTCTCCACGTCATGCTAAGTTTTCATCTCTGTCGCAAGAATATTCCGAAGAGGCTGGAACCTTATCCTGATGCTTCGGGGAATCCATGCGCCACTTGTAAACGCTAGCCAATGTTGAGAAACTCGTAAGATCTAAGAGCTTGTACTACCTCATGCCGATGAGGTGAGCATCATAATCTGAAGCCGAGGACTTTGAAACCTTGTAGTGTTGTCGTTTCGTTACACTACTCAGGCTGATGGTTGCTTCACAGTCGAAAACTTCGATCCACGACCAGGAAAAGAAGCATCAGACCCAAAAGGTGATTACAAAGTGCACTACTTAAGTCAAAGGTTGTGCTGCGTTTTGCTCATCCTCCGGGTCATGATTCGACACTATATATTCCTGTGCGTCCTGACAAGTCTTCAGAGTTACGCCGTTACTATTGGCCCAGTTGCCGACCTAGTCATTGCAAATGCTCAAGTGTCTCCAGACGGATTTGTCAAGTCGTCAGTTTCTGGTGTATTTTTCGTTCTGCTTGATTACTGAGGTTGTATCAGGGCTGTTCTTGCTGGCGACACTCTCCCCGGGCCTATTATCACGGGTCAGAAAGTGAGATTACTTTGTGTATACAAACTCTCGGTGATCTTATGTGTTTTTAAGGGGGACACGTTCAAAATCAACGTCACAAATCATTTAAATGATGAAACAATGCTCACCAGTACCAGCATCGTAAGCACCAATTGGTTGAAACATAGGAGCGTCCAATGATAGTCTACCCCGGACAGCACTGGCATGGACTATTCCAACGTCATAGTAATCAAATGGATGGCGCAGCATTTGTGACGCAATGCCCGATCTCTCCTGGCCATTCTTTTCTGTACGAGTTCAATGCTGACGATCAAGTAGGAACCTACTGGTACCACTCTCATTATGGAGTTCGTGTTCCGATTTATTCACTTCCAATTGATCACTGAGTGAAAACCAGGTCCAATACTGTGACGGTTTACGAGGTGCACTGATTATCTACGACCCACAAGATCCATACCGCTTCTTGTACGATATTGATGATGGTCAGTGAGCCAGACAAAGTGGAATTTCGGTTCTGACACCTAAGCGAAGAGTCTACCATCATCACGCTGATGGACTGGTAAGCCAATAGTTCTTTCACGTGGATTGACTCAGCTCCATTTGCAGGTACCACGTACCATCCCCTCAAGTCCAGAGACAGGTGGTTCCAGACTCGGTGCTTATCAATGGTGTCGGGAATTATCCAGGAGGGCCAGATACGCTTTACGCCGTCATTAACGTTCAGCCATACAAAAGATATCGATTCCGCTTACTGAACATGGCGTGCAAGCCCAACTATATTTTCTCGATCGATCACCATAAGCTTATCATAATCGAAGCTGATGGTCAATACGTCGAGCCGCTCGTGGTGGACTCTATCCAGATCTACGCCGCACAGAGGTACTCCTTCATTCTTGAAACAAACCGGCCTGCCGACAACTATTGGGTGCATGCGGTCCCCAACTTAGGTACAGGCTCCATGGCTATCTTACGATATGCAGGCTCTCCCGATGTGGACCCTAAGATCAGGATAACTGCAAACCCAGTCGCTCTACAGGAGACTGACCTACACCCGTTATATCCACCTCTGTCTATATTGCTTCGGGAAGATGGCGCAGACGTCAAGCTTGATATTGTTTTTGGAAAAAATATGACCAGTTTCAACTTTCTCATCAACGGCGTGCAGTACACTTCTCCTAGTATCCCTGTCCTACTACAATTGCTGAACGGTGATATGTCGGCTTCGGAAATGGCACCCAATGGTTCCATATATTCTCTACCAAGGAACAAGGTTATCGAGATTTCATGGATTCCTGATTTTTCCCCAGACCGCCCTGTGAGTCCCAAAACATCATGTACTTGCATACCCTCGACTAAAACCTTAACAGCACCCATTTCACTTGCATGGGGTACATCTCTACATGTCATCTATGCACATCCCGTACTAATAAATGATTCTTAGCACAAATTCGCTGTCATCAGAAGTGCTGGCAGTAGCAGATATAACTACGTCAACCCCGTGTTGCGCGATACCGTGAACACTGGTTTTCTCGGCGACTACGTGACTATCCGCTTCATCACTGATAATCCTGGGCCGTGGATGTTGCACTGGTCAGTATCGCTCTTGATAACTCATCGCCAATGATGTTGATGACTTTGGGACTTTTGTGTAGTCATATTGATTGGCATTTATACATGTGAGTTGCTTGTTCCTTTTACCGAGCCTGAACGGACTTTTGATTTATATGATCACAGCGGGATGGCTTTGGTATTTGCAGAGGCTTCTCAAGATGTGGCGGCTTCGCAACCTCTCAGTTGTGAGCACATAGCACCATGGACTACTAGAGTTTGCCTGACGATCAGCGATAGATTCTTCGAAGCAGCTCTGTCCGATATATGATAGCCTTCCTGAACAAAATTTCTCATTGCCACCTCCAAACTGATTGATATCATTGGTTTGTTGTCTCGCAAACCTTGCCCTTTATTCTGAATCATATCAAATTTAAAAGGAACTTGCTTAGAGATACCTCAATGTTCGTGTAACGATAGAGAGATAAGCTTGATTGTTCTACAAACGCCCGTCATTTATTGCCGTTTCGAACAGTTTTAAACTATGTAGTGAAAAGATACTTCATTACACAGAAGGTTAATCTATAGATCCATCGATGATGGGACGTCCAGCGCCCAGCGTATTCATGACATTCATTAAAATCTATGGTTATAAGCACAAACCTAACCAATTTTACAGCGTAGACCCAATTCCCACTAGCGCCCCTTCTGGGTTCTCGTCGCTCAAATACTCTCCAATACACACTCCACAATCGCACACCGCCGCTCTTCGACAACGATTCGCACAGCTTCCGCCATCGTCTCTCCCAGGGGATCACCCACTGCGATGCGTTTCCCCCACGCCCACCCCCCGGTCGCAGCTACTGCGATACCCACATAATCTGGCATGACGGGCCCGAGGCCCACAGTGAGCTGGTTGCCAGTAACCTTAGAGCCGTGCCCCTCGGGGTGCACGCCCAGCATGGAAAGTTTTGGTGATTTCCAGCCTCCGTTATTCAAAACGATAGTCAGGAAGGGCTGGCGTTCAAGACTTCCTCAGAATCATCACTCAAAATATCAGTATGTGGTACTCACTGTTTCATACCGCCTCGCCATCCAGAACGCACTGCTAGGCACCCCAAACAAGAACGTACCATCACCAACCACGCTCACTACCAGTTCGTATCCCACCTTCCCTGCACCCTTGCCCGCATTTACGCCTCCTAGAACCGCACCAACGCTCGCACCTAATGCCCAGCCGAGTGACGAGCCGCCGGAGCTCAACATGCCCGCAGGCGTGTCGGGATGCAGGTGTGACCATGAAAGCGGGTAGTTACTGATGGTCTCGTTAAGGTAAAGCGTGCTCGCAGGATGCGGTACCTTATTTTCCACCGCCGTACGCAACGCTCCAAAGATGCGCGAGGGCAAATACGGCACATTCGGTTCGAACGCGAGTGTCTCTGCGTTACGCATGTCTGCGATGAACGCATCGTGCACTGCCTGTATGTTCCTAGAACGCGTGTAGAATCCTGTCGCCGCGCCTGTGCGCCCGGAGTTCAGGAGCTGGTAGAGCATGACGTCAGCGCTGGCACGGCAAACAAGCTCTGCGACGCCGGCGACGTGCTCCATGCCGATGGTTTCTTTAAGAGGGTCGCCAGAGTCGATTACGAAGATGCGGGCTTCATCGCTGGGGCGCTCGAAGTTGCCTTGATTGTCTTTGTTCATTGGGATCCATGGTACCTCTGCGTCGATGACGAGGATTACGTCTGCTGTGCTGAGCAGCGGAGTGTGTGTTCCAGGTGCGAGGAAGGAAACGCCCACGAAGAATGGATGCGAGAGAGAGACGTTTGTAGCGCTAGGGCAAGTCACGAATATAGGGATAGCCATCAGCCGGGAAAGCATCTCCAGGGCGGCGACGGCTGCAGGATTCCGTCCGATGTATGATGTGATGATAAGCGGGTTGTTTGCGTGAGCCAGGGCATCGCCAATTACGTTCACGGCTGCAAACATGATAAGAAAAACCCATAGTGTCTATGGCAATTTACCTGAGGGGGAGAGCCCGCTTGGCTCGATTGAAGGCCATCTGCAGAGAGATGCTGGAGTGTTGAAAAGTGATTCATCGATCTCCTTTTCTAATACTTCTCTGCGTGCCCAGAGATATACTGGACCTTTTGGTTCGCTTGTGGCACTGGGGTGCACATTTTAGCCAATTTTGACTTTGAATGAACGAAAGGAGCTTACATCTGGAGAGCACGTCTGACAAGATGGGGGACATTTTCGGGTGCGTTGATCTGTGCAGTGAAACGCATGTATTGCCTGACAATGGCAGGTTGGTCAGGTATATCTACGCACAAAGAATCTGAGGTTTATCTTCAACCAATCAAGTGGGTATCTTACCTTGCATCCAATGAATCCACTCATTCCTCGACCCCTTCAACTCTCCTTCCACAGTAGACGGAGATGCACCGGCAAACACGAGGATGGGGACCTTTCCTCTGCTCGCGTTATGGACGGCACCAGCAAGAGCCTATCACAAAGTGTTTAACAGAAATATCTCTAGAAAGCCAAGCGTACGACACCAACCTGGGTTCCGACATCGACATGTACAATGACTGCAGCGGGCGTGTTCGTAACCTGTACAAATGCCTGTGCCGCGCTCAACGCAGCCATTTCATTGGGGCAAGTGATTATTTCGACAACGGTATCGCCATGGTCGACGCGTTGGCGTTGTAGGTCTTCGAGGAGTGCAGGGTGATCGGAGCCCCAGTTAACGAATGCATGAGTGATGCCGACCTGGGCTAGGGTGTGGAAGAAGAGAGAAGAAGTGGTATACATCGTGGGCAACGATGGAGGGCAGCACAGGTGTGTATATATAGTGCTGATTATCCTGGGACCTGCGCCCAGTAGCATGGGATATGATGCACTTTCCTGGATTTACGGGCCGCACAAACGTAATGCTGTGAGGAAGGTTGAGAACTCGAGCTTGGATGAGTGGGAGATGAATACACATTGGCGGAAAAAACATATGGAACTATCAGAAGTTGAAGATATATAGGAACCCCATTTATATCTCTGGGTGTGGTTTAACCTGACGCGAACTCGTCAAGATCTGATGGATGGCTATTCAGAAAACAGCTCATTTCTTCGGGAGACAATAATGTGACGCACGAAATCCTTCAAGAAACAGAAACTCCCTGCAGCTCACCGTCGATGTGTATATTTGTTGGAAAAGAGCAATATCTGCAGCCCTCTTCGTATGCCGGCCATTATGACCATCATGTGATGTTTGAAGTTTGGGGTTTTTTATGAGATGATTATCGCAATCTATCGATACAGATAATGGCCTCATCAAGCACCCCAAAGCGGCCACGGCCCACCAAATTCCTAGGTACAGTGCGTTGCGTAAAAATGTTTTGGACGCAACCCGTGCATGGTGTGGCTGTAAAATTTGAAACAAACATATACAAACATGTTCCGTCCAAATCACTTGAAGGACTGAACGTTTTAACAAATATTGAGTGGAACGCACTGATACTATGCTAATTGATGCATGTACTATGATAAACACCATGTCCCGACACACACCGGATGCTACTAGCACAGTCAGACCTTACTGTGGTCGAGCGCTCTGAGTACTGTCGAGATGGACTTGGTAGTAGGAGTTACGAGTTTCTTCCTCGAAGCTGCAGAGGTGCGTGCACTATTTTTATTCATTTGACGCCAATACATGAGCCTCCTTATCTGAACAGAGATGAGGACAATACGGTTCACCTGATTGGCTATGCACCGCTTCCATTAAGTCGGCCATGTACTACACCCATCATTGAGACATGGTAATCCATCCGCCGTCATGTCAAATTTAGGTTCCCTGGAACGTTCTTACCCGAGTTACTGAATATTCGATACTTGCGAGTCTTCCTTCAGGACAGGCATGTACAACTTTTGCTGTAGCTCAATTGACTTATCTACCATTGGTGAGCGCTCGATCCAAGGCCCTTAATCGGCAACTCCCGCCTGCATCCAACTGATCGTTATTTTCTCACCTGTTCCCTGATAGGCTTGGGCCGCATCCTATGCCACTATTCGTATTTATTTTCGTATTCCACGATAAGACATTATTAATTATCCTGCCCGTCAGCGTCCGAGCTCTCCACCAATTAGATGCGTGCGCTACCGGAGTCGTAAGTGTCCACAACACGCTTAAGTTAAGCGTTCATTTCAGGGGTTTTGCCTTTTCCTCTGTCTGTCAGTGCAAGTCATCTGATCTTGGCAACTTTAACTCCTCACCCACACATACACACGTTGTGATTGCAAGTGGGCGCACAATCGCGATTTTACACACGTTGTTGGTTACTCACTCCGAGCCTGTCGTCAGTACATGATTCTGGTCTAGTCTAAGCTTAATTTAACGCATGGCTCCCGAGTCTTCTGCTCTATGCTCTTGCGCGTTGGAGGGGGCAACTTAGACTTGGGAGTCAGCAGTCACATGTCGTCATTGAAGTCCGGGGGAGATGCACAGAACACGTTCTGTAACTCGCAAGTGCCACCGGACGACACGGAGCTCGACATCTACAGAGGACGGATGGAACAATTATTGCAATTGATCGGATCCACCAATGTTCCACACAGTGGCAGCATGCAAGGCGAATGAGAACTAGTACGCCTTCTAAATATTCTAAGTCCGTGGATCGATCGATCGATATTTACTTACAATAATATTTCCAGGTTATCCCGTACTCGTCTCGATGTGACATCAAGACGAATGATTCGCATGTTCAGCGTTTGAATGCGTTTGGACGAATTCGAAAGGGTTCACATACAATTGACTGTAGGACCAGACTTTGCATTCTATTTACCATGACCTTTGACCCTTGATCCAAACCTTGGTCCGACTCACGGAAGGTCTGGTTCTAATCGCGGTTCAGAACTGAACCTCCGCATCACTATAGACTAAGTAAGACTGTGCGTCTCTTGCTACCAGATAACCTTTCGTTCTAATTCCATTGCAGTGACTCAAGCAAGTAAATCATTCGCAATTATGAGTATTCCTAAATTACGCAGGGCATATTTCTTCCACATTGAGCATCAGATGAACAGGAGGAGCTGGTTTCTTACTATGTGCATCATTATTCTTGAACTCCGATGCTAATTATCAGTTCTCCTATACAGGGGTTAAGCGCTAGCACAGTATAAATGCACACTGTGCAACTCCTCTAATGTGCCATCCACAACGATGCGACCTTTTTTTATAATCGCTTTAGCTCTCTCACACGCCTTTGTCGTACTTTCTCAACACACCGAAGCCGCCTTCCTTCCACCTTCCTTCGACCTGTGAGGAACGTGCTAGGCAAGCAGGTAGGTGTACTATTCTGTGGTCAAGTCCACCTTCATCGGCATGCTCAATTGATGTATATCGTCAGGCCTGCCCACCGATGGTTGGGAAATAGTTTATGACGACGAAGGTCAACTGAAGTGCCGTCGGGTAGACGTCCAAGAACTCTGCCACGGTGTTGATTTTTTTGACGCGGTAAGTCTGTACACATTTTCTGAACTAATATTGAGTAGCTGAGAAGGACACCAAAGAGAAGAAATGCTGTCGAGATGTGAGTGGTCTCACATGGATTGACAAGCCTGTACAGTTAGCCAAGGTATGGTTTCGATCTGAGTTCCGATCAATCATGCTTATCGACATTTTTGGACAGTGCTGCGCCAAGGATCACGTATGGACATATGATAACGGAGGCGGTTCTAGACGCGGAGGGTGCTGCCCGGTTGGGTTTCACATGAACAATGGGATGTGCATCCCGGATACTCCTACCCCTCCTCAGTTCCCTTGTCCCTGCCCTCAGACATGTGGCAATGGACATGGCGGTGTCGAAACCTCTTGCACGTGCACAAATCATCCAGTCTGCGGGCATAGCAAATATCTAGGTATCAAATATGGCCATTGCTACATTCTTTCCTTCGCCGATGGCGAGCAACTCGGCCTCGACCGGGACCACACCGACTACAAGAAAAACGGCTTCTTCGTCGATATCCCCTTCAAGGTCTGCAACTCGACTACTGATTACTCTCGTGGAAAGGAAGTTGAGATGGGCGAGTCCTTCTCTCTTCAAGATCAGCATGGATTATACCAAGACCCAAAGTCAACGAAAGGGTGGATTAATGACGCCTCTGGTGGCGCCCATATGGAATTCACCACTGATGCCAACCATGCCGGTAAATTCACCGGTATCCCTACTTGTGCTTCCGGTGAATGCGCTCTTCAACTGCACGGTGGTCCCGGCAGCACCGGTGCATTGGCATACGCTTGCCCAATGCCCACACCTGGAATGACATTCGTAAGTTTCACACCTTTTCAAAGGGTTTTTTTCTCGCTGAAGAAGTTTTTTCATCCATTAGTATAACAACCCTAAAGTTGGTCAGAAACTTCGCTTCTCTGAGGTGACATGCGACGACTATGAGGTCCCTTTGACTTCTGGTATCAACCTAAACTGAGGCTAAAAGGGAATTCAAGACGTTCTACATGTTTTCATTCTGACTTACTATGCCCCGTTCTGATATCAATCTTACTCTGATTCTCGCTATGTTTACGTTGTATGACTTGTACTTGTAGTCTCCGGCTCTTTGAAAGACGACTGTTTGTTCGCTATATGTATGTACACGCAAATAGCAAAATTTGATTGATTCTCGTCTCATAGTTTCGACATGGATATATCCTGATTTATCATGTTCTTCAGGTTAAGACCCCCAAAGGAAGTGCTTTACTCGGTCTCCAATCTGACAAGCATGCACATACTTGGTAGGAATGCCGTCATGTCATAATATAGAAGGAACGATGAAGGACACAAACAACGGTTATCTCGTAGCAGACCTCAGTGGTTTTTCTTTGCAAATGGCGACCAGGCGATGACCACATACGTGGGGATAGCGAAGCACCTTCGAGGCTATTTCACGGCATAGCTTTGATACCATTCTGAGGGCGAGGACGTATAGAAGATTGAGATGAAGGGCGATCTCTTGCAAAAGCTCGAGGGACTGGAACAGTGCCCCAAAGTTGATAAGTGACTCACCATACATTATTACCTCGAGTTCTCATTCCATTGCCAAATTGTCATGGTTGGCCCAGGCCGCCAACGCCGGAAAACCTCTATAGCACGCACGAATTGGAGTATGGGGTCGATGCGATCATAGCCAAGATCTGACCCACTGACGTCCTTGGGCCGCTGCGGACCGAGATGGAAAGAAATGTTATAGCAAAGGAGAGCCGCGACAGCGAGGAAAAAGTGCAAATGATGCCAAACAACCGCAAGATGATCGAAAATAGTACTACTACTATGCCATATGACGCACGGCCGCCTTCCCTTTCCGCTTATCATATATCAGGCGTGAATACCTGAGGCTCAGTGAGCCGTGCCTCACGTCACACCATGTCGTTCTCACAGAAATATCAACAGCTCCCCACCGTCGATAAGGACGCTGGAGAGCAGGAATCTCTGCAACGCAAGGACCCTCGCAAAAGGAGAATTCCTCTCTTCGTCGTCGCTACCATTATAATTATCTGTGCTTCCCTCCCTTGTATACGTATGATCAGATCCAGGGGTCTCTGGGCTGCTTGCCATGGCTCGCAGCGTCACTCTTCGACCTTGGCTAAACTGCCTTCTCACTACACCTTACCATCTGGTGATAAGATTCCCTCAGTTGCATTGGGTACGGCACTGGTAAATTGCTTATCAAGTTGGTATTAAACTCATTGTTGATCATACAGGTGTATGGCAGGCTGGCAAGGGTGAAGTTGGCAATGCTGTGACGGCACGTACTCCGTACTTCCTTGAGTACTTGTGCTCACTTGCTTTCAGACTGCTTTGACGGCTGGTTATAGACACATCGATGGAGCCTGGATTTATCGTGTGCGTCTTATTCCCTTATCGCAACGAACTCCTTTGACGATAGTTGCAGAACGAAGAGGAAGTTGGTCAAGCTATTAAAGCAAGTTCTGTACCTCGTGAAGAGCTCTGGCTCACGTCAAAGGTACTAGTACCTTCGGTGTAACCATGATCTCTCACTGATTTGCGACAGCTTTGGAACACTTTCCACGCACCTGAGGACATTGAAACCGCATTAGACCAATCGCTTTCCATGCTTGGTACCGACTATCTCGACTTGTACTTGATCCACTGGTGCGGTAGTTATACATTCATTTGAGTGTTTTTCTGATTTCAAACAAGGCCTGTCGCATTTAAGAAGGAGGGAAATAATATTTTAGACGAGGATCTTACTGCCGATCCATATCCTACTTGGCAAAAGCTCGAAGAGCTTGTCGACAAGGGTAAAATAAGGAACATCGGTATTAGCAAGTGAGTTCTATCTCTGTCGAGTCGGACCGGTGCTGACATGTTACCCATAGTTTCAATATCAGAAGGTTCGAGTTATTTATGATCTATTCAATCTTGCTCAAATTCCTCGTTTACAATCCAGGATCCAGAATTTGACTGCAAACAAGCTAAAGTACCAGCCAGCTGTCAATCAAGTCGAGCTCAACTTTTGGAACCCTCAACCCGAACTCTTGAAGGTATGTTTCCGGTTCAGGCATGTAGACACTTGTGCTCGAGCTCATGAGCAATCCATAGTGGTCGAAGGAGAACGGGCTTCTTCTCGAGGCCTACTCTCCCCTGGGCAGCGACAAGCAAGTCGGAAATTCCCTCTCTATCCCTGAGGTACCATTTCACATATCACGAGGACTGGACTCCGTCGTCTAAACACTCTTACAGGTAAAGGACATCGCATGCAAACTTGGGGTCACCCCGGCTCAGGTTATTATCTCGTGGAGTGTCCAGCGCGGTGTATGTCGAAATTTCTGCACCATCATACCGTAACTCACTTTTCCAAACCTCGGTAGACGATCGTCCTGCCGAAGAGCGTAACGCCGTCTCGCATTGTAGAGAACCTCGAAGGTGAGAAAGTCCAAACTTTCGTGAGGCAGTATATGGTATTCACTCACTCCTTCCAGTATTTGAAATCCCGCAAGAAGACTTTGAGTTGTTGGAGAAAGCGGCAGGTTCGCACCCTCCGCAGAGGGTGGTCAACCCAAGCATGGGTTGGAAGTTGCCTTTTGATGTGTTTGACGGGCAGTGAAATATGCGTGGCTCAATAAACGATTTTTACTACTGTACCACCTCTAGGCTCTTACAGTGCAGCGTTGTTAGCAATAGTTCAATTAGCAAGCTTCCAGAAAAAGTTGTCCATCACTACTCACTAACACTGCCGAAATGCAAAAATAGCGCAAGTCCGTCTGAAAGGTACAATAATCTAGCCCCTTCTACAAGGGAAATTTGACGGTTTACTTACCAGCTTGGGTTTCCATACAGACATCCTGCAATTGAGGATTAACAGGCTGACTCAAGGCTAGCTTGATGATCATGATGGAACGCAACACCGGCCGAAAGGTGACATGGCTATAGGCTGCACCAGGCAAGGAGCGACTTGATAAAAAGTGCAGTTGCACCTCCGGTGCTGAAGACAGCTAATTCTAAGGAACTTTCTGAGATCAACTGCCCCCCAATACAGCACGCGGTGACATGCTCCACCGCCTACAAATGTGTTGAAGAGTCAAAATATCGAGTCCGAACATAGACAGGGAAGAAAGGTGTGAAGTGGAGAAGAAATAATGGATGATTGTTACAACTGTCACGGTAGACTCTTGCACATAGGAAGATGTACGTAGATGGAGTTTCGGGACTCAAGCGCTTCGCTTACACAGCACTTCACTTGTGAAACGAACACGAAGAAGTATCGGACGCACCTTGAAAGA
Organism: Suillus subluteus; assembly: GCA_016647755.1. Taxonomy (NCBI): domain Eukaryota; kingdom Fungi; phylum Basidiomycota; class Agaricomycetes; order Boletales; family Suillaceae; genus Suillus; species Suillus subluteus. Next base: position 6,784 of record JABBWI010000167.1, on the reverse strand, counting down.
TCACTTGAATGAAAATTTGCCCAGCTTCCACTATCCGCATTGTCTCACTACTAATCCATCCCTCGCATCGGTGATTGGACTGCATGCGAGTGACTTGATCTGACCAGCTTTTCTCGGGAGTGATACTGAGCTCGTTTTCCAGGAAAAGTTAGCCCTTGCGCATTCTTGAAAAACGGTGCAGCAACTCCTGGGTTTATAGTGCAAAAGCCCTCCTTCGAGGCAGGCCTGAATTCCTGTAGCAGGCTTTTCCGAGAGCGTGTATCGACAAAAAAGAATTTGCCTGTGGACGCACCAACTTGTCAGATAACCTGTTCTAATTCAAATATCTGGGTGAGCCTCGTCTACTACATAGATCTCGAACGTCAACCACGTCTTCCATGACCATTGGGATGTAATAGATGTCGGTATTCGCGCCATCTAAGACGGTGCATGGCCATACCCGCCTAGTATGAGGTGTTGCGCACCTGTCAGGTGGACGACGCATCATTATTTCAGATAATGCTTCACTTTGACTATGGGACTTAGAGAGCAACGAACAGATCGGAAAAACTGGCGAGATATGGCGAGTATTGAAGTAGCAGTGTGCATTATAGCACTGTCTCCAAACGGCAAGACGGTTGGCAGCGGGAGCCGTGATAAGAGAGTAAAGTTGTGGGAGGTCAAGACGGTGGAGGTCATCGCTGAATGGACAGTCTGGACTAGACACACTTAGGCTGTATGGTCATTGTGCTAGAGTCCAGACGGTGAGTGACTGGCGAGCATCCAAAGATAGGACGGCAAGAATATGGGATGTGACATGTGAAGAGCAGCGGTCGTTGTACCAATCAAGACTGATCACTGTGAGCATTGTGCGGCAATGCCGCAACGTTGAGGTGCAGGCTGACACCGTGAGAATTAAACGGCGCCAGCCCCCGACTCGCTTCAAGTTACTCCTGGGTTCGAGCTAGTCTTTTTATTTCATTTTGCGTTGGCAAATGACGCTAATCCTATGTGATTCTACTGTCAATGCATGCTGTTCTTTGACTCGTACTACAGACGTCCATCTTGATCTGACAATGATCACTCTTACAAGTGGTGAGCGTGACTGAACAGAAATCTGTTGCAGGTTCGAAACCTGCTTAACAACCTTTTTTCGTTTTATCACGTCTTGACTCTTGAACACTCACTCATGGATGGATCCTTCAAGGTCTATCTTCAGTAGTCATAGCCAACTGGCACCAGAACAGGTTAGAAATACTGCGGATTCAAAACCCACCGACAAATATCGTGTCACACTTCAACTTGACATTCACTCATGGACAATTCTTCGATCGGAGGCTCAGCTCAACTTGCGAAGCGTCCTGGTCAAAGTGATTACCACAACAGAATCGAAATCTGTTTCTCTTGGACTGCGCAAGTTTGAAACCTGCCGACAACAAGTTTTTTCGCTCTTGGAACACACCTTGACATTCACTCATGGATGGTTTCGTCGGAGGTTCACCTAAATGGTCTTACTAGCTAAGTAGTTACCACAACAGAATCGAAATCTGTTTCTCTTGGACTGTACAGGTTCGAAACTTGCCGGTCAACACTTTTTTCCCATTGGGACATGCCTTGAAGATATCATTCGCTCATGGATGGTTTCCTCGGAGGTACTTCGAATTCCTGAACCAGAAAGGAGGTTAAGCTCTTGGTTTCGATATTGGCTGTGAAATGTATGGGTGTCGACTCTCCTTTTGATTAGAATATTGACCGGGACACCCAGAAGCCCTACCCTGTCCGACTGCCAGATTACTGTCGTCAATGCTGCGGTTTGCAGCACAGTACTGTCTGCTTCGTTTGATGCTCCTGCATGTCGAATCCATTGTCTTGGCATAGGTTGAATTACCAAGAGATCGTTCGTGCGCTGGACGGGCGGCGCCGATGTCGTCGCTAGTCACCTCCCACGGATTGCTACTGCAGAACACTTAGTGGCTTTGCTATGTAAGCTCTGTCTCTGGCCGCTTATAGGAACCTTACAAAAGCCCAGTAGTATACTTGTTGCAGACCCGGCGTTTTGGCAACTAAGCCATCACCTGTGACATGGCATCTTAGCTTAACTCCTTGTGTCGTCTTTAAGTACTTCGAGCTGCTGCCACATCTCGGTCATCAACTAGCAACTTCCAAGCTATGTCGCGACTTTAGATTGATCCTGGCGTGGCCTACCTCACTCCGGGTTCGCTTTCTGTCATTTTTTCAACCGCTTCTTCCGTCATCATCATAGAACGTCTGGCCTCTCTACAAGGCCTTCGAGTCTTCCCATGGCTTTTTTTGGTGGTGGTTTTGGGTGCAGCGCCTCTGGGGTTGCAGCTTATGTTCTCACAGACTCAGATATCGCAGCGACGAAAGGTCACTCGACTTGGTACCAGACTCATTCCTCGTGTCCAGGCAAATGGCCTGGAAATAAGTCGACCTGGCCAATGACTCGGGAAACCACTTGACACCTTATGCCAAGGCAAGTCTCCCTATGTCATGCTTTGCAACCATTTAAATAAGTTCTCCTTCGCAGGGTTGTATGTGGGTCGAGATAGAAGCTGTAGATGATGTCGAAATCATACAGTGACCAAATACGACTTTCCTGCAATATGCAGACACGTCAAGTAACATCGACATGTCATATTACCAGTATTTTTGTTTTGCAATTTTGAAGCAGTGTAAAGTTTCCACGTGAACAAAACGACGTTTGTTCAAATACAATTATGAGTAGCCTTTACAGTAAACATCGAAAGTAATATATTTTAGGACATACTTGAACGAATGACGTGCCATGGATACAACACACCCTACTCGCAACACCCTATCATCCCAAACAAGCAACACCTAGACTCCATCGACTCCGAATATATACTTCAACTAATATAAATATTCAGTGAGTATGAGCGTCAGATGAATACATGATCATTTTAGTTGGAGACGGCAGAGGTAGACGAAGTAGTTGCGAAGCCGACTCGGTGGTTAGTGGTGTCGTAGACAGAGTAGAAGCGTTGACTGTAGGGCAGGCAGTCAGCTTTATACCAATCAAGGTCACGTAAAATACAGACAGGAATGAGTAACCGTTGACGAAGTCGAGACCAGTGCCAGAGTTGGAACCGATATCACTAACGACAAGGTAGATGTTGTTGCTGCTACCACCGATGTCAGTGTTAAGGGAGCGGGGCCAGATTTGGCCGTTGGGGGTGAGGCCGTAGGAAGTACCACCAATCTTGAAGTTCAGGGTTTTCAGTTTAGAATACTGAGCAGAGGTGATCATCAAGAGACCAGTGTTGTTATCTAACATAGCACCAGTAGCAGACTTGTACTTGTTGAATGCATCTAGTATTCTCCAGTCAGTTGGAGTGACCTGTTTATAAGCAACTTGTCATACCAGTGGCGATGAGAATGAGGGTTGTGCCGGTGTCGACGATACCAGCAGTCGCGGACAAAATGGTGGAGCTACCATAAGTGATCGATTGATCGATACCCCAGTATTGGCTAGAAGGCGACGTGGTTGTGAGAGGGACGTAATTCACTGAGCTCGTTGTCTTTGAGCTGTCGAAGCCACCAAAGGTGAGCTCGCCAGCGCTGCCACCAGGAGCAAAGTAGACTCCGAGTGCCTCGGTGCTAATGGTACCCTTACTGTAGAGGTTGTCGGTGACAGTGGGGACTGAATCAACATTGGAAACGGTGCCCTGCGTCAGGAAAGTTGGTCCGACACCAAGAATTCCATCAGCTTGATCAAAGTCTTGTACACTGCTTGCGACCCCAATAGATTGTTTGGTAATGACCAAAGCAGAACTGAGAGTGACTGTGTCCAAGTATTCCTCTCCGGAAAAACTGCCGGTACCATAAGAGACGGACTAAAGGGTTGTTATAAGCAGCTATTTAGCAGAGGGCGCTAAAAGACATACGACAGAGTCACCAGTAGCCACACTAGTATTGGTGCGTTTGTATGCAGTTTTTGCGCCAACCCAGGTATTGGAGCTTCCCGTATCAATGAGAAGCGTGTCTGATAATCATTTTAGTCGAAAATATCTTAGGTCACCCGATGGCGAGTCTTACACTGAGTTGCAGGGCTGCCGATACCAACTTGGGCAGCGTATGACGTGACAGCACTAGCTATGCTGAACGAGGAGCTGCTGGCACGCTTGGTGATACTAGGATCCTGCATCGCCTGAGCACGAGCCCTGTCAGCGTCAACGATTTTGACATTGTTAGCCCTGGCGTTCATCCTAGCGGTGAAGGCAAGGGTCGGCGCAGCTTCACGACGCAGGGGGGATGCGTCTACAGCGGACAGCGCAATAAGGAGCGTAGAAAGGAGCGTCTTAGAAGGGAACATCTGAAGGTACTGGATAAGGAATGAGATCAACTGGAAGTGAGGCTTCAATCGTCAGTGCAAAGACTTTATATACGTCCTGACCTCCGACTTAACCATGCGACACCCACAGTCTCAAGTCAGGTAAGATACGGGACTTTCTGTATTTCGGTCCCATCCTATACGGGGGTCACGGGATATCGATGAGAGGTCTCCGAAAACGACATTGCTGCACGCCGTCGTCACCGGAAAATTATTCATTGCTATAGAAATCAGAGAGCCCAGAGGCTCATTTCGACAACCGCTTAGTAGTCGCCCAGAGGATTTACCGGACTGTGAGCATTATGATATTTCGGTTCGCCATCATGATTGAGTACGTTGCCTACCACGGTCTGGCCAGAATCGGTGTAAAGAACATAGTGTTTCGCCTATCAGACGGAGCTTGCGGAGGATCCTAACTTTGTCTTCTGCTAACCAGGACATGTCAAGATGGCCGGTATCGCCTCTGGGAACGAATCTCGAAATCATTCATGCTTGATGATCTCACGAATTGCGGCTCAGAGACCTAACGTGGCACGCACGTAGTAGAGTCCCGAAAACCCGATTATCATGACGTTCATACAGCCACATCGTTTATGCGGTAATCGAAGGCTGCCCACGCGCTGTACTGAGTACTGAATATTGAATAGTGCTGGACAACGCACTGTTACGAATAATTTTTGTTGATCGTAAGCTAAACTTGAGAGTGCCATCATCAAGCCCGTTGACAAGCCAAGTTAGTGATCTTGATTTGGTAGCAGTCATATGGGTAGTTAGGGTGATACATTTGTAACTCAGCGAAGATCATAACGATTTTAATTGGCTAGATTATATAAGATGTGCATGTGATCGTTGACTCGAAAGACCTGGATCAAACATTTTGCAACACAACAACCATCATGAGCGCGATGGTAAATACATTCCATTCTTTTTGGGGCCGGGCTGAATACAAGGTCTCCGTGTTCAGCGTTCACAACGTCACTGGCCTGCAGGTAACAGTCAATCAACTTTTGGATGCGGTGGATGCGGGCATTAATTTGAGACGAGCGTCGAGTCTACTCCTCAATTTGACCACGATATCTATTGGCGTCCTCATGACCTCGAGGTCATTAATATAGATAGTACACTTACGATGCGGCACGATTCGTCGACCACCATTTTGATCTAGAACGCACCTCCACAAATTCACCGACGTGCTTCGATCGCCTTTGCATCCATGTGCTCGAAATGATGATTTTAATAGCGGGCGGATCTACGAGGGGGGCGTCGGAAGACCTTCTTTCGAAACGAATACAAGGTAATCGGGCGATGCGATCGATCGTCGATGCGGGGTTAAAGTACTTGCTGCAGAACTCCAGTGCACTCTGAATCTCTTTCTCACACAGCCCTCTCCTCATCTCCGATGCATCATGCACCCTGGATCATTACATTGCCATATCTTCATCATTCCGTACTGTGTCATCAATTTTATCATGTACAAAGGAGAGAAACTAACCAGCAGCACCACCCAAAACCAAATGAAGGCCAGGTCGTAGCTCGAAGCGTAATATCAGTAGGTCCGAGCCGCCCAAGTGAAGACCTCCTCGTGCGTCATTCACTGGCAGTGTCGAGGCGAGTACTACTAAATACGGAAGACCAGGGGTGATCTTCCAGAGGACTGCCTTCCAAGGCGCAGACTTCCTTATCATAGCTCGCTTGATTCGTAATGACGGCGATGGGAGTTGTTCCCTCGTTCACAAGCCAAGCCGGGTTTGTCTGATGATAATATCGATACTGGCTCAACTGTCGAAAATACGCCATGGGCATATCTGTCAGTGCCTCAATCATGGGGTGCCCTCTTTTGTTGTTCACGCTGCCCATACTAACTCCCATCTACTCCAAAGCGTGATGGCCCATTCGAATGACGGCTGGCCTACCTTCGCGAGTTGATTGTGTTACTTCCACTGTTAAACAAGTATATTTGCTTGAGCTTTCCGGTTTACTGAAATGCTGTAAACTTAGCGGTGAGCCCGTGGCCCTTCAGATGATCGGACAAACCTCTCAAAGGAAAGGAATCTCATGGTGCTCAAGCATCTTCCGACTACTGGTAAATCTAGCCCTCTAAGTTGTGCTTTCTGAAAGTTATATCCATCTCAATCATTTTCCAGAACTTGTCTATTGAAATATGCTCATCCTCATCACACATGTAGCATATAGTCCGACAGTAAATTTTCTGCAGCTTTTCTTGATTGTTGCCCTGGCTCGCTACTTCCCAAAGGATACCGCTGATGCATGTACGATTAGTATACCTTTGATACATTCTCCAAATGATAGTACACGACATTGGTACTTGTGGGACAAGGTTGCTGCCGGTGAAGCTCGGCATTTATCTAGTGCTACAATTCGAATGAAGAGTGTTAGAGTGTGCGACATGTTTCCAAGGCATTCCACAACAAG
>JABBWI010000166.1:0-150541 GCA_016647755.1 Suillus subluteus | reverse complement strand
AGGTGCATGTTCAAACCTGTCCCTCGACTTACTATTACAACAAGTACCTTCGAGAGTCTGAAGTATCCGCGTTTCCGAGCAACTCGCAATATCACTGTATTTCAATTACAACGATGAATGAATCGCACCCGGCTGCCCCTGGCTGCCCTGGCGGCATTTATCTTTTGCAGACGGAAATAGATCGATGTTTGGCTCAGAGTCGCAAGAACCATTTAGCGTAGGTTTACCTCTAAGAAGACTGTCACGTTGTTTGTCTCTTCAGCTTGACGTCGCTGGTGGATCGCGGCATGTCTGCTTGCCAAGTTGCGCCAGGCTACGCCAGAGCACGTCTGACTATGGCACATGGCTAAGTAGGCCTAATATGAACGCGAGAGAGCGCAATGCATCGCAATAGCGTGGCGTTCTGTTTATCAAGACGACATGCTGCAATGCGGGAAAACCTTATAATGTGCGGCACAGGTCCAGGGCCCTTAGATTTATGTAACAGATTAGTGCCAGCGTTGTCTTTGTTGTTCGCTCTATTACTAGTGAGGGATATAAATTTGGACCCACTGAAGATTGGTTTCCCGCTTGAAGTCAGAAGCACCCTTTGATGTCTCATCCAGTTATATCAGAATTTGATATTATTTTTGCTGGAGGTGAGTAATATGTTTGATTCTCTTGACGTAACGCTGTATCACGGTTCAGGCGGTACCACAGCTTGTGTTGTCGCAGGCCGCCTGGCTGCATGGGATCCCTCGCTCAGTATCTTAATTCTCGAAGGGGGCCAACACACCCTCAATCAAGCTGCGCATGTGCAGCCTTACCAATTTTCCAAGCCATCTGGCGCCTACGAGTACCACCATGACATTCAACGTTGGGAATCCAAGTCCACATCTCAACGGCCGTGCTCCGATCGTTCAATGTGCCCATTGCATTGGTGGAGGCTCAAGTGTGAATGGTTCGTAGTGTTCTTGCACTAAATAGCATGACTCTAATATATCGACTCGGTTAGCTATGGTTTACACTCGTGCGCCTGCCTTCAGATTTCGATGACTGGGGAGCCGATGGGTGGGAATCTAAGAACTTGATTCCCTCATGAAGAAGGTCCTTGATCGAATCATCTTTAATTTCTCAAGCTGAAGTTGCTGAACTATTCATTACTTAGCTGGAGACTTATGAGGTGCAGCCCGATTGCCCAACCCACGGATACATTGGACCTATCAAAGTGTCCTCTGCTAGATGCAAACTACGTGCCAGCGAAGAGTTCATCCGTGTTGGCACTACGTATCACAAGAGGCAATATGTTCGAAGACACTGATGATTTAGAAACATGTAAACACATACAGTGTGCGCCACCTGACTTTCTTTCTCCGTGTGCGAGTTCGTTAACGAGATCCATTTTAGCCATGTGCGAAGTGAGCTTGTGCTCGTCATCTATTTGTGAATTGACCTCATATACGAGAAGGTACGTTGACGGGACAACAGGAAGGCGTTCTGATGCCGCGCACCACTATGTCTACAACCAGGCTCACAATGCAAATTTGCAAATATGGGTCGGCAAGCGCGTAAAGCGTGTGATTTTCCAGTGAGTGTGCACAACAAGTCAGGCCCAACTGCTGATGAGTCTTTTCGAATAAAAGAGATAAGCGTGCCGTAGGTGTTGAGTTCACCAGCGATCCAGTGTCTTGCCCAGACGCGGGTCAGTCATCAAGCATCGTGAGAGCATCAAAGCTTGTTGTTGTCTCTGCTGGGGCGTTCGGTTCGCCAACCATTCTCGAGAGGTCTGGCATTGGTGCAGAAGCGATTCTCAAGCGGTGCGATATCCAGCAACTGGTGGACTTGCCTGGCGTCGGAGAAAACTATTGCGGTCCGTGTTCAACCATTTATCTGAGGATGTTAACTTAGGGTTAAAAGATCACAATGCCGTCTTTGTTCCATACTTTGCTGCTGACGGAGCTATTACTATGGATCCCCTCTGGCGTGGGAAGGAGAGTGCTGTCCAAGGTAAGCATGTTCTCGTCATATTTTGAGTCCCTTTAACTGCCCGGGAAATATTATAGAACACCTGGCGCAATGGAAAAATTAATGGAAAGTCACTTATTGCCCAAAAGTTGGTACAAACCTTCAATGCTGGTGACGTATTGATTGGCATTTCAGTGGAATCGATGCAAAAATCAAATGGCGTCCTGACGACGACGAGCTGAAAGCCATGGGTTCAGCCTTTCAACCACGATGGAAGGAGTTCTTCCAGGACCACCCAGACAAGGCTGTTGCAATATTTGCTGTTTCTGGAGGGTGTGTACACATTATTTCGCTTTGATGACTTTACGAATACTCATAATAACCAGATACCCTGGGTCACTCTTGAGTAACCATCATCGCAATTACTTGGTTGCTTTCTATTTCACAGTACTACCCCCCATCTACTATCTCGTAATCTTTGTCCTGAATTTTCCAATAGCTGTACCCCGCGTCTGCCGCAGTGTTCATATCAAATTGGACGAGAACGGCCGGGAAGGAATCGACTTCAATACAGGCTACCTGGATCAGTGAGTCGGCAATTCCATCTCACTGATGACTACTATAATCCACACAGTCCGTCGATATTGTACCTCTGAACTTTGGATACAAAAAGATGCGACGAAATTTTTCGACGGATGCCTTCATACAGAGGTGAAGTCCCCGCCGGCCATCCTTGTTTCCCAGAGGGAAGCGCTGCAGTCTGCAGAGAAACAACCGGTCCGGTGGACTTGAATGCGCCTGACTTGATCTACACAGCAGAAGATGACGAGGCGATCGATCGATACCATCGTGACTGCAGTATGTCGCATCCCTATTATTATGTTAAAATACTGAATCGATGCTCAGTGCAAACGACATGGCATTCGGTATGTATAGTTGGAACTTTCATGCTTTCACGTGAGGTACCTGAACCTTGCGTGTGTAGCTCGGAACTTGCGCCATGAAGCCGAGGACAGATCAAGGGGTTGTTGACGCTCGGCTAAACGTCTACGGCGTGACAAACCTCAAGGTTGCGGACATGTCAATTACGCCGAAAAATGTTGGCACGGTGGGTACTGGTCAGAGATCATTTGGTGTGCAGTCTAACCGTCTCTCTAGAACACATATTCGACAGCGCTTCTCATTGGAGAGAAGGCTGCGATGATCATTGCTGATGAGCTGGGTATTGAATGCAGACCAGATAGTCCTCGATCACGTCTGTGATAGGTGTCTTTGCAGGAGTGATCATGAGCCTGTACTTTATGTGTCGATTGTTGATATGCAATCAGAATGTGTCTGAAAATTGTGAAGACAATATATGGATTCACATACTGCAGTTACTCATATATGTATCTTATGGTCAGCCCAGAGTGACAATTACCCATGTGGGCCCATAGGTATATTTGTACATCAGCAAAATACTAAATTTAGCACAGCTACTATGGTGATTTACAGCATCTTACACCAGTGCAGGTATCTGTAGCAATGGGCACTAGATAGTCCTACAAGTCTGTGTGTCCCAAGAGTTTGTGCATTGACTACATATGTTGCATTTAGGTTTCCCCCAACATAATACATGGTGCCATGTTTTTTTTTTGAAGAAAATTGAGGTAGATCTTGTCCCATGGCCAACTTATTGGTGTTAGAGGCTAGCTCTGTGCATAGAAGGCTCACTCTAAAGGTCAGATCACCACATAAAATTCTGGAATGTGGTGTGATGGTTATACATGATCAGAGAATACTAAAACAAATTTCTCCAGGCCCACATGCATGTCAGGCATCAGCAAACTATAATGTTCTGTACAGAGCTGTACAGTGTCATAGTTAGTACAGCTGCAGTTTGGCTATGGCCCCGTTCCAGTTTGGTGTTCACTGGTTTGCCAGTATTTTGGCTATCCTAGCAAGCCAGGTGACTTATGTATAGTTTGGTCCTGTCATATCCTGCATTCTGGACCTGCATCTCTGGATCTCTGATCCAATCTCCACCTGATCTCCATCCCATGTTCCTACTTCATTTCTGGATCCAAACCTAATCTTGTGTCCATCTCCATTTAGACTTCCCCTTCTCTGGCTCTCCAGTTATATTCATTTCTGTTCTGCTCACTGATCTGTTTCCTCTGTTTCATATCTGACTTCATTTGCTATGATCTGTTAATATTATACTTACCAATAAACTTTTCATATGCTTCATCCATAGTGTCACAACCCCTTTAATGAATAAACATAAGGGCAGAGACTAGGACTTGAATGAAGGTTATCACAACAAAGAAGATAATATTGAGCAGGGATGTTTGGGCTGGTACAATAAGTACAGACAGAAGGTTTGAACTAAAGAGCCACTGACTACAATTGACTAACTGTATACAACTATTCAAACAGAGATACAATCTGAGTTCTAAACTACTAGCCAATCATTAAATAGAAAAAAGAATCATATGATGATCTAAATATAATTACACTATGATGTCATGAAACACGTGGCTGCTGCGGAAAGGTTCTGGAAGATTCTAGTGACATTATGTGACTTGATAGCTTGTGACAGGAAGTTGTAATCAGGAATATCAGAAATAGAAGTAGTGGGCCCCAATGGAATAAAGGGATTCAGGTTAGGGTTTATGAAGGACATTGGTACAGACACTGAAGTGGGCGTTTCTACAGGCGCTTGTTTTGGGTGCTTATTGAATGTCTTACAAGTGTTCAAGAATGAATAATGGTTTATATTTGGAACTCGTGACACATAGCCTCAGACTGTGCTGACTGATCTCCAACGTGATACCTACAGTATATAAACTCCCGTAACACTCTGTAACACCTCAGTTTGAATATTAACTTAGTTCCTGCTCACATCAGTAAAATACCACATCTCTTACATTTACTTAATGAGCTTAAGTTTGTGGCCAAGACAAAATAAGTTGGTCTTTTTGAAGATGACCAATTTAATCTAAGTCTTTCGTCTTAGAGTAACTAGTGAGTTGATAGAACTTGAATTCTGTGTGTTAAGAACAAATAAGCTTCAAGTTCATAAGACATAAGAAGGTAAGAAATCAATAAACAAATAAGAATGACCAATCAATTAATTGGCATATATGAGTGCAAATGGTACAATGGGGAGCATGGACACAAATATGAGGAGTTTGGGCATGAATACAATGAAGAGTACTATGATAGAGAACAAAAGTGATTGCTGGCACTGAGATATGAAAAAGACCAATGAATGAGCAAGTCCTACAAGACAAACAAATGAAGAACTGATTCAATGAGCTACACTTGGGGTGAATGTTTGAATACTACTCACCTTCAACAAAATGCAAAGAGGTCCTCAAATATGTCATCCTCATCAGGCATGACACTGGTGGTAGCCCTTGAGCTCCTAGCACTTTTGGCATGCTTGGCACACTGCTGTGCCTCCTTGACAATGCTTGCAAAGTCATCATTGGAAAGTGCTGCAATGGGACTCAGGAGCTTGAGCACCATACCCCCCAGATAGGTTTGCTGAAATCAAACTGCTCACCCTTTGCAATGATAGGTGTCCAAACATCACTGTCATCCATCTTTGCACCTTTCTGTTTGCCACAAGTTTCTTGAATGATCTCAAAAGTGATGAACAACTAGCTGAAGAGTATGATAAACCTGCAAAGAGTGTTTGTGTTAAAAATGGTTGAAATTGAAGCAGACTTACTGCAGTAACAGCAAGGGTGAAGGCAGCATGAGCACTAAGGTTCCTGGTGTCAAGGGTGGGGATTTTGACATGGCTGAAAGTGAAATTGAGGTGTGATGTGAACATCTGAAGTATGAATGAAGGTCTCCACATGCCTGTCCAGTCCTTTGAATGAATAAGTAAAATAGTCTAATGGTGGTGCAACTCAAGTGCAACTCACCTTGGGAATGAGTCCTACATTATTCTCGAAGATAAATTGGTTATATTTAAGCATGGCTTTAGAAAAGTCCTTACAAGCTGTGGTATCTAAAAATTCAGCATCTTATGCAAAAAATGCAGTGATGATGGAGCAAGCTGTGACACCAAAGCCTCCATGTCATTCCATGAGGCATTATTTGGTCTGAAAATGTCAGCAAGCTTGAGACACAAAAATAATGGACTTACAATTTTCATAACAGGGCCAGATCTAAGAACCTTGTGCTCGATCTCACTCCAATAGATAGTGTCTCATATATCTTGCATGATCTCCCTTAATTCTTCATCACTAGGACCCCATGGCTTGACCTCTCCATCAGCCCAGTGTGCAACAATGGGTATGAAAACATGCCACCAGGTATTATCATCCTGACATCCTACAGGAAGGTTATCATTTTGGTATTGATGATTAGTGCCACTGCCATCATGGCATGATGAGACACCTTTGGTATATGACACTATCTTGGCTCATTTTGAAGGGGAGGCTTGGTTATTGATGCTCACACTGGTCTATGTTCCACAGAGATGAGTTCAAACAGATATCACAAAATGGTAAGTACTGACTTACTGAAGTTGTCAGGCATTTAGTGCCTTTTGCTGTTGGGGGGGCAGACAACAACACTGAGTCCTCACTGTTCTCACTAAAGTCAATGTCTGTTGACAAATTGCTAGTGAGGGTTGGCATGAGTCTTGCAGTGGCTCTTGATGGTTGGATAGATGGAGGAGCATGAGGAGGAGATGAGAAGGACTCAGTCTTTCTCAGTGTTCTTGGGTGTCTTGACATCTGGTGGAGATAATGAACTTCCATTATATCCTAAGTGGGGAGTGAGTGTAATGTGAATATACAAAAAATTGGAATAGACATACTACAGAAACTGTGCACCTGGTGCCAGGTTTTTTGGTGGCCTTGAAAGCAGCTTCACACTTGAGTGAATTGTCCTCATCCAGGAAAATTGTGGTAGGTTCTTCAAGACTGCCTTGACCTCATGTTTATTGAAGTGAGAGGTGGGCCAGGATTGGCACTGGCACTGGTTGCCTTTGAGATTACTGAAACAGCAGTTGAGCTGGTGATAGAGGAAACATGTGAGTGCAATGATATGGTTTGAACACTTTGAGGATGGAGTAATTTTTTTTTTGTGAGTTTCTTGGCCCAGTCTCTGGTTTTCCAAGTCCTGCAAAATCTTGCTTGGTTGCACAGACATCTGCACTGAATTGATCAAGAAGATTGAGGTGAAAAAGTGTTGTTTTAGTAAGTAATAACATGGTAGATAGGAATGAACTTACACTCCTTTCTTGCCTTTTGGGTCACCATGTGCTGCAATTGTCTCTGTAACATTCTGATTCTTCTGATAAGGGTTCAGATTGACATCTATATTATTAACACTTTGTGTGACCTGGACTGTGTTGTGATATGCTGTCTTTTGTACACATTTCTTTCTTTGTTGCAGTACCTTTGCATTTTCCTCTGTACTATTTACAACAATGGTTAGTCTGAGTCTGCTCTGAGATATGATCCTCTTACCTCAACTGAAAGTCCTCATCATTATCTTCATCAGCATCTGCCATTTCAACATCCTCTCCCTCAATGGTATCTTCTGCCAGTGCATCTTCTGTGATATTGCTGTTGTCCTCAATGGTTGGCTTTTTCTTTGTGACAGGACATGCCCAAGGCTGAGGCTTTGGTGCCTCCATAAGGACATTCAAGTCCCTCAATGCCATCTTGTCTCTAATAGAGGTAATATGCTCGGTGGTGCACTGGTCAGCAGCTTCTTTCTCCTGCTGTTCATGCTTGATTCAATTATTGTCTTCCTTGACTTGATGAGCAGTATGTCTTTTTTGTTTATTTTGGAGAATAATATCAATGGGATGCTGGGTTGCATTCTTAGGATGAGTATTGGGGTGTGCCATTATTTGAAAGGTCAGGTTTGCAGATAGGAAAAGTTTGTAAGGTAGAGGAACAATTATGGGTGGTCAAACCCTAAGTTATGTTTCACCCTCTTTTGTATTACATGTCGCTCTAGCATGTTTGCTAATATCAAATATTTTTAGTTTGTTTACCATACACTCCACTCCATTCAATGTATTGGGTGAAATCCCTCAAACACAACTCAAATGACAAACCTTTAGTGCCCAACATACTCAGTGTTCCTACCTGGGTTGTAAACGGTGGCTGAAAAATGTGTCTGAGCTGAAGAATTATCAAGGCTTGGCCCATAGCCATTCATTTACCCATCTGGATCGGCCCTCACACTTGCAATGCACACAACATACTTCCATTAAAGAAGTCCCTGATGAAGGAGATGTCCCAAGGCTCACAAACATCAATACATTCTGGCATGCTAAGCATGGTCTCATCCATGACTATCATGACATTCTGACTGGTAAGTACATATTAATGCTACAGTGCCAGCTTGTATTCAATGGAAATTTGTGCCTACAGGGCTTATTTGTGACCAAAATGGCAACTCTCTTGATCCCAACACTCCTCCTCCATCCTACACAGCAAAAATCCTGATGACTGGACTCTGTATCACAACTGACTAGAGTTTGAGTGTGCAGGGCTTATCTACACTGAAAACCAGATGTCTGCCTGTGATATCAACAAGGTCCTTCACTTCTGGGGAATCACTCCTGCCATTCATTGGGACAACCTACCATTTGCCAACCACAAGGACTTATACAACACCATCAATGCCACCTCTAGGCAATGTTGCATTGCAAAGTTTCTCCCTCAAGTATAACAGTGACAAACCTGAGGGCCAATGTCTGCTTTGGATGGAGCAGTCCCATGATGTTTGGTTTAGGCACCCTCACACTGTTGTCAAGAACATGCTCAAAAACTCTGATTAAAAAGGTGGGATTGATTTTGTCCCATACTACAAGTTCCAGGAGAAGGATGAGCAACATCACTACAAGGACTTCATGTCAGGTGACTGGGCCTGGCAGCAAGCAGTACATACATATCTTGTGTAGTTCATACAATCTCAATTCTGATGTCAGATATAGGACAAAATTGTGGAGGACCCACAAATACATGGTGCAGCCTTTGTTCCCATCATCATAGGCAGCAACAAAACCACAGTCTCTGTTGCTACTGGCCAAAATGATTACTATCCATTGTATCTCTTGATTGGCAATAATATTCAGTACACACATCACAATGCATTGGCTCTGATCAGATATTTAACAATTCCTAAGAGTATGATGCTATTGCTCTCCTTATTAACTTTGAAACTTAAATTACTGTACACAGCAGAAAAAAAGAATGTGGATGACCCTACTTGTAGATACCGCAAGTTTAAAAAGCAGTTATTTCACTCCTCACTGTCAAAGATCTTCACCAACCTCAGACCCAGAATGATGACTCCTGAAGTCATACATTGTGGCAATATGCACTACCAGTGTGTTATATTTGGACTTGGTCCCTACATTGCAGACTATGAAAAGCATGTGGTACTTGCATGCATGGTCAAAGACTGGTGTGGAAGGTAAGTAGTTATTGCTATCACACAGAGTCTCACTTATTTTATTCACAGATGCCTTGCATTTCCTTCAAATCTTGATGGAGGTGTTTCTCAGTCACATGAACATACTGGTGCGCTCATAGATTCAGTTGATTTTGGTGTCCTTTTGGATGAGTATGGTATCATTGGTGAGCTGGTGGTATGTCCCTGCTGTGCATGCTGTGATTGTGTCAACTGTTATGCTCCATAGCCCTTCACCAATGACATTCCTCATGCTGACATTCATGAACTCCTTGCTCTGGACATACTGCATCAGCTCATTAAAGGAACGTTCACGGATCATTTTGTTGAATGGATCTGCCAATACCTAGAACTTGAGCATGGAAAAACCAGTGCAAAGGCAATTTTAGATGATATTGACCAATGGTACTTGCAATTTTCTGCTGTCTATCATGATGACTGATGGTGCATTAGAATTGCTGCTGCACCATCTTTCCCTGGCCTACAATGCTTTCTGCAAGGCTGTGGATTCTCACAATGGACTGGCAATGATTCCAAAGCATTGATACCAAAGGTAAGTTTTCATGCTTTGATTATCATGTTCTATCTACCACCATCAAAGGCCATGTCCTAAACGATATGGTTTGGGCACTTCAAGCCTTGCTAGAGTTCTGCTATATTGTGCATGTGTTATGAACAGTGCTAGTTTGCAATGAGAACTTGGATAGGGGGCTCATGTTGAGCCTGCTGAGACCAGCAGGTGTTCGATAGCATAAGTTCTTCAGCCATCACGAGAACTATCAAGGTTCCTCATGACAATCAATGATTATGATGGTCTGTTGCTAATTGTGTTTCTCAGTGATGTGGCTGCTAGATGGCAAGTCTAACAGAGTTTGATATGAGAAGGTAAAGCTTGCTTAGGGCTTCAAGGAAGTAGGCAGGTAGAACCAAGTAGATTCAAGTTAGAGAATACAAGTGATACCCTACATGTATATATAGGTAGGAGGTGGTTCAGGGCAGGACTGCTGAATTAGTGGTAAGGGTAAAGGGGAGATGAGTCAGAGATAGTACTGGTGAGGTGATAAGAGCATAGGGTTGTGAGTCAGAGATAGGGTGAATCAAAGATAACAGTATAATGTGCACAGTGACCAATAGGGGCTGTGCATTTGAAGTGGAAATGACAATGTGAGTACAAAATAGAACAAAAGAATAGAGAAAATGAATAGGGGCTAAGACAACCAATGTTCTTGTAACAGCATGCAGATGTGGTTACAGACAACACACTTGCAGAGCTTAGGGATGTTGAACACTTCCATACTTATTGCACCATTTTCCAGACTACTGGCATTCACTTTGACATTTCCCTCCCTAGGCAACATTCTCTTGTCCACTATGAGCTTCTCATCTGAATGTTTGGTGCTCTAAATGGTCTCTGCTCATCAATTACTTAATCAAAACATATCAAGGCAGTAAAGCAACCATGGCAATGTTCAAGCAAATACAATGCACTTAGTCAGATGCTCCTTACTAATCAATACCTGGACAAACTGGCCACAGCAAGAATTAATTTTACAATGCATGGCATGCTCAAAGGGTCATGTGCCTTCAGTTACTACAATTCATTTTGTATGTGGTCTTTTTAAAAAATCAAATTGACTTTTGCTCATCAAACTTCTAGTTGAGAAACCATCAAATATTGGCAACAGCAATGGTGGTCCAGAGGGCCAACAGAACCACACACACAAAGAAAACCTATTTGTTATCAAGTGCAATAACTTCAAATGCAAATGTGCTCATACAGTGGTTGGTCTCACTGATGAACTTGATGTGCCATTGCTCCCAACCCTCATCTGCCTCTTCTGATATGACTACATTCATGTGGATAGCAACCATTCCTCTACTGATGTCCCACTTTGTGAATGCCCATCTTATGTGGGATCCATCAAAGTCTTCCATTCAGCAGCTGTGACTTTCATTACCCCCAGTGATCCAAGTGGAATCACTGGCATGCACCATGAGCATATCCACGCTGTGCCTTCATGGCATAATGGACCAGGCTGCTTTAATTAGGGCTGCACACTGTCGCTGTCATAGATGGTTTTATGGCAACCGTCAACAGACATGGTTGCTGTACTGGTAGCACTACCAAAGGAGGTCAATAGGTATGGTGTATGGCCAGACCATACACCATACAAGACATATTCCATACAGCCATTGATGGTACCTTTACGGTCTTTACAGTTGGAAGGGGTGCTAATTTGTTTGTAGCTCCTTACCCTGAACTACCATGTTGTCATGAGTTCCAAATACAAACCACTGTTCTTTCTTGAACACTTGTAGGACATCCTTTAAGCACCCAGAACAAGCACCTGTAGAAGTGCCCAAACCAGTGTCTGTACCTATATCCTTCATAAACCCTAACCTGAATCCTACTATTCTATTAGTGCCTACTACTCACATAACTTTGACAACAGAAGATGAAGATGTATTCTATAATTGTGATTAGATTAGATAAACATCATGTGACTCATTTTCCGAAGGTTCTATTATGTAAACATCATATGATTCTTTTTCTATTTAAATGATTGGCTAGTTAATTCATACTCAAGATTTAGTCTCTGCTTTAATATATGTATATAGGTAGCTCAATGTAGTCAGTAGTTTTTTAGTTCAAACCTCTTGTGTATTAGCTTACTGCTAGCAATCCAAGATGCACCTGCCATCCTATCTTTGTTGTGATATCCTTGTTTGAGTCCTAGTCTCTGCCCCTGTGTTAATTCATTACGTATAAGGGTTGTGACATTAGGTTTGAACTATAGGGGACTCCAACTCTACACATTACCACTTGCATCACTATATCTTTTGAACATAGCACCAGCAACATGCTCGTACTATCGTCAAATGATCTTGTTACTTTTTACCTTCTCTCTCATCTGAACATATTGCAGGATTACTGCATACTTTCTGATTGAGACAGAACCACTACACATTTTACTTTGCCTGGCTTAACAGCTGTGATCCATTGATTCATATCCTCTCCCCTTTGCTCATTTGAGCATATTCATATCTATCCTCTTTCATAGTTAGTAGTCCTATACCAGGCCCTGCCTTACACTGCAGCTGCCAGTATACGGAGGTGTTCACAACATTAGGCATGTCACTACAACTTTGAGTGCTGGCCCAAGACCCTGCCTGCTCAACATTACTATAATTTCCTTTTTACCTATCATTTTTCTTCATATGATATGTAGGCTACTCTACCCAAGTAACTAGAGGAATTTCTTAGTCCAGACTCAGTTGCTTATAAGCTTCGGCTGGAAGAGCACCTTGGTGTTCTATTTTTCCCACTTGGTGAGTATAGTTGTCATGTACAAACCTTTCTTGGTCAGTATCTGGGGAAGAGTCAGTTGGGTATTACCAGGACCCTTTGACCCTGAAGTACGAGGTAGATCCAATCAGATATTGGGGACCACTTCAGTTTCCATTTACGTACTATTTTCCCATTTCCTTTTCTCATCATCTTTCCTTTTCGGATCAACCATTATGACTAGTTTATCAAACCATTGTGAATCAGGTTCCAGAATACAACTGGCATAATGATATTCCAATTCCTTCCACAGAATCTACCAGGGCCATTCTCTTTGATGCCGATGAGATCACCAAATATGTCTCTGAAAGCATTCAGAATGCAACAAGACCACTGCAAGAAGAAATCAGACATCTTCTATATACAAACCAGGAACTCTTATCAAAGAACCAAGATCTAGAAACTCGCCTACACACACAAGAAGGTGAAACAACTAGACTTGCTTCAGAACCTGGAAAACCATACTCTCCTCCCTCGGTCAAAATGGCCAACCCACAGAATTCACTGGTGACAAAGATTCCATTGATGCCAAGATGTGGGCAACCCAAGTAGCACTCTATATGACACAATGGCCCAACATCACAGAAAGGCAAAGAATCTCAGTCATGCTCTCTTTCTTGAAAGGATCTGCTGCTAAATGGGTGCAAACCTACATAGTGGATGCCAAAGGAAATCTGACCATGGAAAAACTGGATACAGATTTTACTGCAATGTGGGGCCAAGAAGACTTAGAAGGGAAGGCCATCAGAGAGTTAGAAACCCTAAGACAAAGTTCTTCCTCTATTCCTGAGCACACAGCCGCTTTCAAACAAAAGGCTGCACACATCAAATTCTCTGACTACGACAGATGCCAGAAGTTCAGAGCAAGACTTCAAGACCGTGTCAAGATACAACTTGCTTATATTGAATACTCTGAGAAGGATTCACTGCAGAAACTTGTAGAATGTGCAATCCAGATCAGACAAACCTTTGAGGAGTTGGATGTGGAAAAGAAGAAGACTTCCTGGTGGACCCCTAACAAAGGTTACAGGAACTCTGAATATAAGGCTGGTCCTAGCAGAGACATTGACACCATGGACGTCAACTCCAATGAGCAAAGAGGGGCTCCTAAACCTCAAGGAAAGGCTAGTACTACCACTGTGGAGAAGATGACCATATGGCTAGGAACTGCAAGAGTGCACCCAAAGTGCAAGTGAAGGCTCCTGAAGTGCCAAAAGAAGATTTGATGCCCAATTGGTTCAAGCAAGGGTTTTTAGAGGGGTTGAAGTTCAAGTCTGCAGACTTAGACCTGAACAATTGGTTCTCTATTCTATTTAACACTTACTACAACTTTCATTTTTTCCATATACCCACCAGATATATTGTTCAATTATGTATAAGAATATTTGTTAGGTTTATGGAGGGTGCAGGGCATAGATGTGATACATATAGTGAGAAATTTCCAAAGAAATTGGCATTTGAGGACCCCAGACACCCCTGCATCATATGGAATTCAAGTGGTCCAAATCATCCTGTGGTACTCCCATGACATAATTCCCAATGGTCTTTGGTTCATGTATGGTCCATGGTCTTTGGTCCCCAAGCACAACAGGGAAAGACCACAGAACACCAGGCAGACCAGCAGAAAAGCACCTCTTAGGTGAAAACCTCTGTAGGTGACAATCAACCTATGAGATGTCTGTAAGGGGGTGACCAAAGTGACTTGGATCAGTACCACAAGTCTCCAGAGACAGTACTTCTTGTCAAATGGGTGGACAACCTTACCATAGCAGCAGCAGCCTGCATGCACTTCCAAAAACCTCCATCTTGTATCATTGTTGCCACATCCTGTAATTGAGCACCAACTACAGGAGCTTGTACCTTGCAAACATTGAAACCATAAGAGGTGTTGTATTTGATAAGTTGATGAGAATCCAGCAATTTGATGCCATGTGGTCTGTGATTCCATGTTGATTTAGAACAGGCACAGGATCAAAGGTACTATGCTGCCAGCAGGAGTATGAGGGAACCAATGAATGAAGGCAATATAGTTGGTCGTTTCTGCACAGCGGCTGTATGCTTTCGAGTGGACAATCTTCTGAGAGCATTTCTTCTCCATACCTTTGGGGTGGTGACCATCACATTGGCAGTTGACTCAGAAATACAAGTGCACTTGGAGCATTGTTCTCATTGGTCAGCTCTGGCAGCAGACACATATGGTGGTGAGACAGGCATGCCAGAGATGACAGGCCATAACATCAATAACAAATAGAAGGCTGTCACAACCCTTATAACGAATTAATGCAGGGGCAGAGACTAGGACTCAAACAAGGTTATCATAACAAAGAAAAAGGATAGCAGGTACATCTTGGATTGCTAGCAATGAGCTAATACACAAGAGGTTTGAACTGAAGAACTACTGACTACATCAAGCTACCTATATACATATATTAAGGCGGAGATTGAATCTGAGTATGAACAAACTAACCAATCATTAAATAGAAAGAGAATGGTACAATGTTTACATAATAGAATGTTCTGGAAATGAGTCATGTGATACTATCTAATCTAATCACAATCATAGAATACATCTTCATCTTCTGTCATTGAAATTATCTGAGTTGGGCGCTAATGGAATAGAGGAATTCGGGTTAGGGTTTGTGAAGGTTATAGGTACAGACACTTGCTTGTTCTGGGCACTTATTGGATGTTTTATGAGTATTCAAGAAAGAATAATGGTATGTATTTGGAACTCGTGACATTACCCCCTCTCTAGGATGAGCATCATTGCAAATGTAAGACGGTCAAATATTTTGCACTCTCCACTTCTTGAAATCCTCCATATTGAGAATAGATCCTAATATCCATTTGGATTTAGTGGCCATGGGATTTTTCTTATGGAAGTCCACAATTAGAATCAGAGAGTTTTTAACATTTTCTTCTTGCTCCCATGTCAACTCTTCTATCAGATATCCTTCCCATTTTACTCAGTATTGCACTTTTCCTCAGATTTGTCGGCTATCTAATATCTCTTCTACAACAAATTCTTCCTGATCGTCAACTATGTCTGGAGGTGGTCGGGTGGGTTGAGAATGAGGGATCAATTGAGATGCATAATATGGAGTGAGTAATTCAATGTGGAACACCAGATGAATCTTATAGCTTTCCGGTAATTTCAATTTATAGTTCACTTTGCCAGTCTTCTCTAGTATTTCAAAGGGCCCAAGACGATGATCTGACACCTTTTGACTTGGACAACATTGTTTAATGTTCTTTGCGTCTAGCCAGACCTTGTCTCCCTTTTTATACTGAGGTGCATCTTTTACTCCTCTGTCATAGAAGCATTTCATGTTTTCATTGACAATTTTGAGAGTGTTTTCTGCATCATCTCTTGCTTCTTTCATTTGATCTGCTCTCTCATCGGCAGCAGGAATAAGGGATGTGGAATTCGGAGATATAGTGAATTCAGGATTATATCCATAAAGGACTTTGAACGGACTATTACCGGTTACTGTGACTGCATTGTTGTATGAAAATTCTGCTATTGGCAGCCAAGATACCCAATCATTTTGTCTATATGAGGCAAATATGCGCAAGTATTGTTCAACTTCTTGATTTACATGTTCTGTTTGTCTGTCTGTTCTGGGGTGATAGGAGGTCGAAGCAGACCATTTTGTTCCTAATCTTTTTGATACTTGTCCCATAAACTTCGAGATGAACTGTGTTCCTCTGTCCAAAATCACTTTCTTTGGTGTACCATGATGTTTCCATACATTGTTCAGAAATAGCTCAGCAATTCCTTTTGAGTCTATACATATCTTTGGTGGTGGGAATGAAGTGTGATTGTTTTGAAAATCGATCAACAACAACAAAAATACTGTCCCATCCTTCACTCTTCGGTAAATCCACTATCAGATTGCACGAGATCATTTGCCAAGGTCCTTCTGGAACTTTGTTTGGCTGCAAAAGTCCCATTGGTTCACTTGAGAACACTTTTGTTTGTTTGCATCGATCAAAACCATCTATGTAGTCATGGACATACTTCATCATCGAAGGCCACCAATAGTTTCTGGAAATCAATTCTAAGGTTTTGGCATGTCCAAGATGTCCAGCTGGTGGAGAGTTGTGAAACAACTCCAATATCTCTCAATGGATGTCTTTATCATTTGGAACATACATATACCAAGCCTCAGAATAACACCAATCCATCCTCAACATTCCATTCTTCGACTCCTCTGTGCAATTGTACCAGTGCTGCTTTTAGTGTTTCTAGTGCTTTCATTATTTCAGGCTCCTGTTCTGTGCTCTTTCTTATTTTTTCATGAGCGAACTTTCTCCTTCTATAAGAATTTGGCCTCTTTTAGCAGCATTGACTTTGAAAAACTCCGGTTTTAACAAAATGTGATCAGAATTATCATTTTCTACCCCCCCTCTGTGGTCTTCTCTCCAAGATAGATGGTCGGCTTTGTCATTGACTACACCAGGCTTATGTTGGAGTGTAAATTCATACTCCGCCAGGAACAGACTCCATCTGGCTTGCCTTTGTATCAACTTTTGACTCATCATAAAATACTTGAGATTCTTATGATCTGTCCAGATCTCCACATGTTGAGGTTTCCCTTGCACATAGTGCCTCCACTCTTCTAACACTTGAATTATTGCTAATAACTCTTTATCATGAATGTCATAATTTCTTTCTGCATCATTCATTGACTTTGAGTAATAAGCCACTGGGTGCCACAAGTTGTCTTCCATCAGTTGAGATAAGACTGCTCCGGTTGCATAATCGGAAGCATTGGTTTCTATTTTCATCTTTTTCTCAACATCAGGCATGACTAAGATGGGAGCTTCTGTAAAACACTTCTTTAATTCATTGAAGGCATTTTGCTGTCTCTCTGTCAAATCCCATTTGGCATCTTTTCTTAGCAAATCATTCATCGGTCTGGCAATGTCCGAGAACCCAAGAATAAATCTTCAATAGAAGTTGGCAAAGCCCATGAATGCTTGTATATCTTTTACGCATTTGGGAACAGGCCATTTTAATACTCCTTCTACCTTGATGGGGTCCATAGATACACTGCCTTTTTCCACAATCAACCCAAGGAATTCGACTTTAGACTGTTCAAAACTACATTTTTCAGGCTTCAAGTACAGGTCGTTCTCCTTTAATCATTTGAGTACTTCTCGCACGACTTTTTGGTGTTGCTCTCTGTTTCCATTTGTAAAAACCAAGATGTCATCGATATAAATGACCACTGTTTTGCTGTCTATTAAATCTCTGAATATCTCATTCATCATGGTTTGGAAAGTTGCTGGAGAGTTTGTCAACCCAAAATACATTACGGTTGGTTTGTGGTGACCAAAAGGCATTTTGAAAGCTGCCTTCCACTCATCTCCTTCTTTCATTCAAATGTTATTATATCCCCATTGTACATTCATTTTAGAGTACATCGTAGCACCGGTAAGGGCATCAATCAGGTCTTGAGATCTCAGTAGTGGATATGCATTTTTAACCATTTTCTCATTAAGCCTTCTATAGTCCATTACGGGTCTAAGTTTGCCATCTTTTTTGGCCACAGATAAGAAAGGTGCTGCAACTGGAGATTGTGATTCTCTAATATATCCTAGTGTAGTTTCGGCTTTTAACCAATCTTTCAAAGTGTTCATTTCTTTTGGTGACAAGGGATAAGGTTTCGCATTCAGAGGAAGATCATTGTCGTCTTTAAGATCTATCGCATGATCTCATTTCTTTCTTTCAGGGAAGCATTTAGATTCTTCTTCTGAGAATACTCCCAGGTAATCATGAAGCCATTTGGGAACCATTTCCTCTACTGACTTCTTCTTCTTTGTAGCTTCTTCTGCTACCTTCTGCTCCGTGGCAACCGAGGCTTTATATCTAATCCATCTTTCAGGACTATCTTCATCTTCCACCTCTTTGCATGTTGCCTTTTTCATCTCCATATCTTCATCATCATCCTCTTCTGTGGGAATCAGATCTGGTACTCTATCTACTGTATCTACTTGCTTTTGTGTTTTTCTATTTTCTCTGTTTTTTGTCTTTTTTCTTTTTTAGTTATACATTTAATCAGGCAACAAGATAATGAGAACTGTCCTGCATTCCAGTCTATTTCCAGGTTATGATATATTAGCCAATCAATGCTGATAATAACATCATCACTTCCTAAGTCTGTAATCATGAAGGCTGCTTTGTCTTCTACATGATTGCTAATCTTTAGACCTAATTCAGTGAAATGAGTCATTGATCCAGCAGCATTTAATGAGCCATCTATGTTTTTAACCGGAATGGGCCTTAATAATTTACAACATATTATGTCATCACCTCAACATCACATTACTTTTACCTAATTACCTTGCCATACTGGGTGGGAATGGCAAACTAAATAGTACAGCAATCCCTTGTTCTCACTATACCCCAATACCCCCCCAATGAAAGACTTTATTCCCTACTTGTTAAGCTTACTCAACTGCTAGCAACAACACTGACAGCATTGGTAAGTAGTACGCACTTCCTGGGGCTTACTGAGCACTGCCTGCCTCTCCCATGGTGTTGTAGCTTATGTTAACTAGTCTCCTTGTCGTTCCCCACAATGACGATGCTATCTCCCTTGTATGTTGACCACTTTTCTTAGGTCTTTTCATAATCTGTATTTATTTGCTACCCTCTACCCTCTGGCAATGTTACAAGCCATGCTTGTCCTTTGCCCTCCTGCTGTTGTGGGTGTGCGCTGCATCTCCCAGTCTGAGTCTCAACCAACTCTACTCATCAACAACCACCCTCGCTGTCACTCAACTGTCCACTTGAGGCAAGGGCGTACCTACTCTCTACCCTGCACCACGTCATCCCTCAAACTTCTACTCGAGGCAAGGGCATACCATTGCACTCAGATGCCTACTCAAGGCAAGGGTGTATCACACTCAAATGCCTACTCAAGGTAAGGGCGTACCTCAACAGATTCTAACAAACTCATTTGTCAGACATGATCTACCTAATGACATTATGGTTTTCGCTCTGTTGCTAAGGCAAAGCAGTGTGCCTGGGTCCTCTCTTTTTTCCCTTGTCAGACCTCTCCTTCCTACGCTTTTGTGCACAGGCACTTCAATACCACTGGTGCCACTAACTACATTTACAAACTCTTCGAATGGTGCATGGGTTTGTTTATATGATGTTGAGCTGTGTGATCCACTGGCATTAGAGACCACCTGAGCCATAGAAGCACTGTCAGTCAGTTCTTCAAAGGAGGGTACTGTATTTGCATGCGGCACATCAGGATCTTGTGAAGGACATTTAAGTTACACTCAAAAAAAAGAAGATTATAAAACACACCATCATGGCCTTCAACATTGTCATGCTGCAACAGTGCAGACTGAAATCTTATGTTGTCCCACTGCTTCCACTCATCACATGTCATCTTTCAGAATGTTGTGACACCTGTCTTCAAAGTGTTGTAAAGAACCCTCAACTCTGTTGTTGAGCCGATATCAGGGGGGCTGACAAAATTTTTCAGTGGCCAATTGTCAATGATGACACCATGCTTTGCAGTGATTTGTGTGTTGAAGTTATTGTAAAACATCTTAGGAACAGGGACTTGCACTGCCTGATCTAAATATACTTAGGATATCAACAAAACGTTCTAGGAAATGAACACTCACTCAATTTATCAAGAATAAGAGATGTCAGCTCTTTCTTCAGCATAAGATATGATTCCTTATAGTTTGAAACAAGACCTGCCCCATGTCAGCACCGATCTATTCCAATAGTAAGCAGCAAAAATACCTGTGACACCAGAAATCACACAAGCTTCGAGACATGTAGTGAATTTGTGAGGTGTGAGTTGAGTTAACATAACAAAATGGTCGCGTTAGATGGTCAGAATCTCCACGAACAGCAACAAGAAAAATGGCCTCGCCAGTCCATGTGGCAAGCTCTGAAAGCTAAGTGGTGTGACATTAAGTACCAGGCAAATAGAGCAAGATTCACAACAGCTTACCTGAACTGAAATTGAGTTGAGTGTGCTATGGACATCATAAAAGGAATTAATAGCAACATTGTGCACGGCCATACTTTTGTTGGCCCTGTATTCTTCCAATTCGTCCATATAGTCCTTGGTGAGGTTCTCCTTTTTGTCCTTCGACATGGACTTCCATTCCCTGGACAGTTCAGGTGCAATGTCAGATGCTTTGAGATGTGGCTCCGTGGGATCAAGTTCTACAACAAACACTTAGTAGGTGCCAAAAAACAGTGAATAGGACATACCATTATTGCACTTTTTGAGTTTGCCATGCAGGTATGCATTCCAGTGATTTCAGCCTCTCCTCTTGCCCTTTGTGTGTGCATTCTGTAAAATAGCTTCATAGAAGTATTCTACAGTATTAGTGACTATGTCTTGAGCAGCAGTAAGAGCATCTGCATACTCTACTTTGCGGGCATGTCATTTCTCTTTCATCGCGCGTTTCTCAGCTGCAGATCATTGGACTTGTTTCCACTTCAATTGATGGCACCATGGTGTTCGATAACTACTTTTCATAGTTTTGAGATAGCGAAAGTCACTGGAATGAGATTTAGCAGGCATTGGAATGATAAAACAGTCAAGCTAATCAGAGCAAAGTGACAGTAAACTGGGAAACTGTTGAACTAGTGTGCGAAGTGAGAACAGTACAAGGAACCGATATGTCAGAATGGAGGTACATGGAAGCGAAGCAATTAGTTCTCTATCTTATCTAGGTGTCATTGGCTAACCAAACATCCCAGCCTGAGATCAGCTCATAGATATATGCTGCCTCCAACATGGTGACACGCACGAAACTTGTTTCATACATGGTTACAGATGCATAATTTGTCAAATTACATATTTACTACACCCCACAAAGGTAGTTCCAATTTTTCTACAGTTTTTCATAGGCAAATGAGTTTATTATTCATATTTTTGACGTATCATGGCCAATAAACTGTGTTAAAAACTTTTATCCTTTCATTAGTAAGCATATTCCCACACCTATTGGAATTTTTTTGTACATTTTCACACCTAATGAGCCATGCTTGTGTTAACATCCCAACATCTTAACATCTGCACAGTCATCATCTGAGCAGTGTCATATTTTTACTTACATAATCTACACTTTGTTTGAACAATTAGTCATACTTTCTGGACAGTTCTGAATTAGTGGTAATCTTTAAGTGAACATCAGGACAATAAAGCGAATGAGTCATGAGTCATACTGAGTCACAATGAGTCATTTTCACTGTGACTCATGCTGAGTCATGATTAGTCATATTTCCTTAATAAGTAACTGCATAGCCACTCATAGAGTAGTATATAAAGGGGCCTAGTTTCCCTCTGATAATAAGAATCCCCTTTTTGAGACCATATAAATGAATGTGTGAAAATCTGAGTAAATATTAGCTTATTTCCTCCGCTCTTTTGGCACTATTTCCCACGACATATGGACCCTCTTTGAGTCTTCCCTGAGCTATAACAAATTATACTAGCTAGTACACGGTTACTAGTCATCTAGTGTAGTTTCACTTCATTCTTTTACGAGACAGGAAATCACTTATTCAGTCCATTTCTGAGATTCCTAAGCACTGCATTAAGCCAGTTAATAGATACTGTTCCTGGGAATTCCCTTAGATTCTCACCCCTTTTAAGTCATTGGTAAATCTGCTCAAGAAGAACAGCAATCTATATTTTCACCCCCATGAACGACCATGTTATCAATTGTTGGTATTTGTCTGAACTGTTGACCATGGAGGATAGTGAAAATTCAGTGATTTTATTGCCTTTCACATCCTAGTAAGACACCATTTGTAATCCATGACAACTTTGAGCTTCTGATCATGCTTGGTAGCAGTGTGAGTATGGCGCCAGCGTATAACTCTGGCATCTTTTACTGAAAAAATTGGGCACAGATCAAGCTTGCTGAACTCCACATGTGCTGCTTCATAACTCACCCTGTTGTACATAATTAAGTTTCCCACTGCGTGGAAATATAGACACTTACTGGGTCTCCTCATACTCATTCAAAGCTTTGACATAGTCTACTTCAGTGCTAGTCTTGTCTTTCTTGCATGCCAGATGTTTGAGATACGAAAATTCATCTTGAAGGTCGTCTTTGAAGGGTGTGGTAGCATCAGCATGTGATGCTCGGAAATTGACTATGAAGCTCGCAGTCATCCAGATAAGGTTTAGCACTTGAACGTAATTGTGATAGATGAAATCCGCTAGATATTCATTAGCCAAGTGTCCTTCCCACAATGAACGACTTACATAGTGCAGTATATTGATCCATATCTTGGAAGCGAAAATACTCATCAAGTGCTTGATGATGATGGAAGTCTGTAGCATTGCGTATTTCACCAGCTAGAGCATTTGAGCCTGAAAAAACTTGCTCGCAAGTTTCAAAGTCCTCTTTGCCAGCACCGACTTTGTACTTTGAGTGGTGTTCTACTTGGCAGAGGCGGTTGTGAGCATGTCTGTGAAATGCGGGAACTACTCCCTGAAGGTTTAGTTGCTTGGCGTCATCTGCTAGTGAGCTCTGCATAATGATTTTTTTCAAATGCACACTTGATATCATAGCCATATAAGATATTATGGCCAAAAATGTCCATGAGTTTCCTGATGCTGGCGATCAGATATTTCATCCTGCATAAGTTGTTACCAAACAGATAGATGACAAAGGCAAAAAAAAGACAAACAGCTCCCCACTTCACACCATATCACATATCGTAAGTAAGAACCCATGCCAACACACAGTAATAAAGATGCCAGATCTCTTGAAGATGGCAAACATCTTTTTGAGACTCTGGTGCAGCATTTTGCCGGTGATCAACACAGACAGTGCTCAGCTCTGATGAGTCTCTGGAGTCAGGTTCATCTATCCAAGGGTCATCTGGATCATGTGAGACACGCTGGTTTTGCGTGTGACGCACATGCTGAACCTTGTCCTTGAACTGATCTACATAAGTTTCAGTGAGCCAAATTGAAGATAAGCCACATCTTGGGTCGAAGTGCTCGTTGCCACTGACATGAATTGAGCATGCACCAATTCAGTGTATCATGACCAAGGGCAGCTTGAAGACAATTTTCAATGTGCCACTCAAGTTCAAGGTAAACGTCATAGGCAACTTGTAGCTGTTCGGCAAGGTGTTGCCAATAACACACCTTGTTTATGTAAATATTGGTTTTGATAAGAAGAATGGACTTATGTTGTGAAGGAAGGCAAGCTTTTTCACTTCTGCATTAATACTGTAATGTGGGCACACATGGTGGGTCTGATGGAAAACATCAAGGGTGTGAATTGTGATAGCAATTGCAGGATGAAGGGGAGAACTGCCTATGCAGCCATATTGGAGTAAGGTAGCATTGATGAAAGGCGAGGCATGATTAAAAGTGCAGATACTGTGGTCTAGGCTACATGAGATATACAAGCTGAGCTCAGGAACTTTGACTTGCCGAAAATATCAATCACCTCAATTGAGAATGAACTATCAATGGCAGGGGAAGGTGCCGTTGTTTGATGATCATGGTGATGGTAGTGAAGAAGCACATCTGTAAGGTCATCATATTGGGTAGACCAGTCAGCAAGCTGCTGGGCTACATGACCACTGCAATCATGTAAGTCAAGATGTCTGCAATACATCAAATTGAAGTGAGGATAATGAGAAAATGATATGAAGAGAGATGAATGAACCTTGAGCATTCAGTTGTGATTTCCTCCAGTTCTGCATACAACAATACCTCTTCTCCCCCATGACTAAATGAAAAACCTTCTTCCCCAGGAGGAGGAAACATGGTGTCAACATCCATGGTGTAGGAGGCAGGATCATGTCCATCTGGTGGGGTAGAGGTGTTTGCAACAGACTGCTGGTTTTCAGCACTCAACAACTGCTCGTGTTCCCTCAGAGACATCTCTAGAGCACGACATTAGTACAGAATCAGTAGTGTAGTGAGTCCTACTTTTGAGAAGTGATGCTCAGAGTGCATGGGCCTCTTGTTGACATTTTTGAATGGCGCCCGCACATTGCTTTTGAGGTTTGGTTCCCCCAACATACACAGTACACTTTCTTGAAACACCACCCACAGAATGACATATTGTGTGCCCCATCATCTATGGGACTGGCTGTCGGTGTCGTTGTTGTTGTGAAACTGCAAGTCAGTGTGCATCAGGAAAAGTGTACTTAGCAACTATGCAAGAAAGTACTGTATTATGATCCAAAGTAGTCCATTATAGCTATATATGCTAGAATGACAGTTATGGCTAGAATGGCAAGGTGCCAATCTTAACAGCAATTATAGACCTGACTTTTTCCATTTCACTTCATTTTGGATCATTATAGCTATTATGGATGGGTCATTTTTTTTTCAAAACCTTGCCATTCTAGCCATTCTAGCAATTATAAGTCATTGTAGATCTCAAAACATCAAAAATGCGAAAATCAAGTTATATTTCAGGTATCTCATACAACAACTATACACTACTAACTACATATGTAAGAGAGGGAGACAAAAATGCGAAAATCACAAGAGAACTGAATGTCAGAGGAAGGCAAAAATGCGAAAATGAAGGAAGGAAGGATGAGAACAAGAGAGGCAAAAATGCGAAAATGAAGGAAGGAGGAATGAGAACAAGAAAGGCAAAAATGCGAAAATGAAGGGAGGAGGAATGAGAGCAAGAGAGGCAAAAATGCGAAAATGAAGGAAGGAGGAATGAGAACAAGAAAGGCAAAAATGCGAAAATGACAAGAGGAATGAGAGCTGGAGAGGTAAAAATGCGAAAATGAAGGAAGGAGGGATGAGAACAAGAGGTAAAAATGCGAAAATGAGGGGAGGAGGAATGAAAGCAAGTGAGGCAAAAATGCGAAAATGACAGGAGGAATGAGAGCTAGAGACAAGAGACACTTAGAGAGAGAAGAGACTTACTAAAAAGGCCAAAATGCGAAAATTAAAGCAGGAGGGTCAGAGAAGGGCTAGGAAGAAGAGAGGGTCAGGAAAGGATGAAGAAGAGAGAAAGGAAGACTCACCAAATAGACGAAAATGTGAAAACTGGAAGGAGAAGAGAAGAAAAGGTCAGTGAAGAAAGAAGGATAGAAAGAAAGACTTACAAAGAGTCACCACTAAACACCTAGAGAGCTACATCAAATAGGCAAAAATGCGAAATATATTTGAAGAGAAGAAGAAAGGAGGAGGTCTAAAGAGAAGATAGGGCAGGGAGATTACATGAGAAGAGTAGAGTCATCAAGTTGGCCTCAAAGAAATGTTCAAGTAGATGTTGGAGATTTGGACTGACTTGAAGGGAAAAGAGAGAAAGGAAAAAATGGGAAAAGACTTGTGCTTGACCGCATTTTTGCTTATATAAGTAATGCCAAACAAGACCACATCATGGACTTAAAGAATTTCCGTATTTTTGTTGATTAGGGTTATGATTTGAATTGTGGGACATTTTTCATGAAAACCAAAGTTGTAGTCCTTGTCAAGGAGAGTTCATCCATAGTCTCATGACATCATTAGGATGAGATCCTAGTGAGATATAAGCAAAATACTCGAAAAACATCGACACTTTTCAAAAAAGACTTGGTGAGATTTTCGCATTTTTGCTTATCTGGGTGTGTCATAACAGTCATAATGGATCATAATGATCACAATAAGTCACCATACGGCTTGATGGGATTTTCGCATTTTTGCTTATTTGTGTTAGGATTGTAATGGTGAGGGATTACATACACCCTCCATCAGTATGTCTATTCTTAAATATTTGCATGAAGTGTTTTGTAGTTGTCATAACTGTCATAACTGTCATAATGGCCATAGTGGCTACAATAAGTTGCCATAAGCTATTATGACAAAGTCCCTTTTTCCTGATGTGGTGGAAGAGGTGAGAAGTACAAATTCACACATACCTCCTTGGTGCAATCAAGGTGAGTATGTACAAGCAGGCATTAGTGCATAGAGAAGGTGCCCAATGAGAGTGTGTGTAAAGAAATAGAAATAATACTGTAGAATAAAGGAAGAATAATTATGAGGATATGAGCTCGCTGTTGTTGACGACGAGCAGACAGGTGGCGGCATTGTGCTGGTTATGGGAGGCAGTGAAGTTGCCAAAACGGGTGATGAAGTAACCAGCACCCATGGGTCACCTGTGTGTCACCATTAATACTACTCCTTAGTAATGTTGATGCAATAAGATCTTCCTTACTAAGTAGTGGGGTTTACCTATACTGCAGCACTTCAGCAATTCCCGCAGCACTCAGCAGCCACTTCGTAGAATAAAATATAATCTCCAAAAACATAAGTTATATAATCCACCTATTTCCAGGTGGCCAAATTACCGAGGATTACCAGTGTAGAGACTCACATTTCTCCAGGCGCATATGGGCCTAATTCACACCTTTTCACAAGTGCACTCGATATCCTCGCAATGCGCTCCGAGCCTGACTTCCACACTACACGTGCTTTGGCACATACCAGCGCGTTTGGGCGTGTTACAGTGCATTCTGTCGCACTTGCTTAGGATCTGTCGCCTGTCCTCTGCATGTCCTGTCCTAGTCCCCCAAGGTTCATTGGTGCATTTTCCTTTCATCAGAACTCATACTCTGTCATGCAGGCATTAGTACTTATCATTGTATTTTGTTATGGACCCTGACTTACCTCATCATTTACCTTAGTACTCCCTACTCAGTTCCAAGCCCTGAGAACTCACTTAGCATACTTACACGTCACCATGTTTGTTTTACTACACTTACTTCTGTTCCACGACCATCCCAATGTATAGCCAAAGTCTCTATCTGAATACACCAGCATTCTCTCCAATTGGTGCTTTGATATCATTAAACATCTATTTCTACGCCTATCATTGTCCTGACTCTCCCATTGATTGTCACCTCTGTTCGAAGCACTCTGTAGTGATTGCATGAAGTGCACTTTGCCATTAGAGTGCGCTTTTCCGCACTTTCACCTTATTAGCGCGTTTAGGCATGTTTAGTCAGCACTCTTCACTTTTGGGTGCATTATCTGCATCAGTGTTCCACTCAGGCCTCGAGACCGAACCACTAGTTGTAGATCCCCCTCACCTTTCACTAGAGGAATCTTTCTCAGTAGCAATCCCCTTGGGATGATTTCCCACTCATATCCAGAGGAGCACTTGAGAGCCCACTTCCCACTCTTCCCCCTAGCACGCAGCTATCATTCCTTGCCCTCACCGGCAGTGCATTTAGGCCACTAACTGTTGACTGAGCATTCCGGACATTACCACTGCTTCACCACAATTCCCACATCATCCAAACCTTTGTCCTCATCACCATGTACGATGAGCACAATTAACCCATTCAAATCTCGTTGTTTTTTCTTATTTCTTTCATGTTCTGATTTTTATAAGGGATTTCATTCATTATATGTATGTATTACATCTAACATATGCATAGTAGCCTCACTTACTGACCTTATATTCTAGGTTCATTACTAGTGTCTTGCCTTCACACCGCGACCATGCCTGCCAGCAACAAGTGCCATTCCAAGTGTATGTCAATGTCTTCATGGGTGAAGATGTCAGTCCTTGATGCTTCTCATTCGCTTTGTACCACTATGGCTTCGCTGACTCAAATACAGCGTGAAAGACTAGAGGAAGAGAGTAGGTGGGCAGGACAGATGCAATGTGAGTAGTACTATAGTCACCCTTCATTCTTACTTACCACACTTTAGAAACACAACAGCTTCGTGTGCTTATGGCTGAAGCTCAACTCAAGTCAGGGCAAGACAACAACGACTTGATGCAGTATGACGATGCTGTGTGTGTCACAACCTGGCAGGCACAGAATAAGAAAAGTGCTCTACCAGTATAAGTGAGTCTTGGCTCTGCCTAGCTGCTATACTCGCAGAATGCAAGAACGTCCGACCCTAAAGGGGAAGCAAAGAAAGCAAGGATCCACAGAATGATGCTGAACAACCCTGGTGAATGGTGGTGAAAGCATGAGAAACATGCTGAAGGTGTGCGCGGGAAAGCGAAATGCGAAAGTGTGTGAAGCGAGGGAAGGTAGTGCAAGTGGTGCACAAGTGTAAAGGACGTGAACTGAGACTGATGACTGATGACTGATGACTGATGACTGATGACTGATGATGATAATGACTGTGAAGGTGACTGAAGACTGATACTGATGTTGCCACTAGCTAGAGACTGCTGCTAGGGCCTATGATGATGAATACATGCATTGCATGGGACTATCTGCCAAGTAACATGGTGGTAGAAAGATACTGAGCGGTCCAAAGCTCAGGTGTCAAACAAACATGAGGGTATGTAAGTTCTACATAAGTGCTTTTCCAGGGCTTGGAGCCGAATAGGGAGCACTCTAAGTATGTAAGTGAGGTAAAGTAAGGGTCCATAATGAAATAGGAAGTGTAATATGCAAAATATGGTCAGATAATGAAAAGGGACATGCCAAGGGACTGGTTGGACAATGGATGGATGCTCCTGGATGCTGGCACATCGGGGATTCCAATATTTAAGACTAGTTTGAGTGTCGTGCGAAATGTTAAGATAATACTTAATATTTAGGTTGTCGTCTAGGCGGATGTAAATTTTTAAATATTAAAGAGATCTTGCACAACAAGAGAAATATAAAGTATCAGCGAACATTTCGTTACTGTCTGAATGTCAATGATAATAAGAAATATAAATGTATCTTTAATGCTGGCATAAACTTCGAAATGAAACTTCACATTTAAGACTCAAAAAAACTTCAACTATCACACATGACTGAACGCCTGCTCATGTATGAAGTTTAGACCGTCGCTTAGACCGGTGTTAAAATTCAAAATACCCCCTGACAATAAAATGTGAAAAGAAATCATCAAGTTTTATCTCCAAATAAAACTAATTGCCCGATGATTGCCCGCTCACGGGTGAATCATCGCCCACTTACAATGACATTGCCCACTTAAGTTTGAGATGCAAAATATTGTACATACACAAATCTACTGTACACAAACATAGTAGAGTGAAACTGAAGCCTGTTTGACAGTAGTCAGACACCGGTGATTTCTCGAGGTGAATGAATGTACTTACAAAATCATTTCAACTTGCATACAGGCTAGTGCTAATTCTCTGTAAAAGCTGAGCAGGAGATTAGAGACGCACAAGTAACAACCAATTAATTCTTACCACTTGCTTGGGTGGCAAGAAAACTGCAAGATGCCGCGTTGATGTTTTTCATCATTTTGTTGGTGCCCAGATTGAATTTGAGTGAGCCTTTCCACTGTGAGCCAGACATTGAACCGTTAGCATCATTAGTGAATTTATATTGGTCTCATGAAACACCCTGTTGAATGTTGTCCAGGCATGACTGGAACCAAGATTCACATCGACTGGACCAGAACCCAACATTTAGTCCTGAGGCAGCCCAGGCCTGGGGCCTAGGCCACCAGGAGAAGATTTCAACATTCCCGTCGTCTAGATTATTATTCAAATATAAGCGCCTCTGTCGATGTAAACAAGAGAAACTTACTGGTATGCACATAATACGTCCCGCTCATGAAATCTACCTCCTCTTCTGACAGCTCATCATCAAAATAAGTCTGGCCATTAATGTCCAGCATGAGGCCAAACGGTACTGCTTCCCATGAAATGCCATTGAGAACGGAGGGGAGAACATTGAACCCAAGACTATGTAAAGCCAGCCACCATATGAGGCCACCATGAAGAAGTGCCGCTCTTGTGCGAGGCTGGTTCATGAACTCATGACGGTACTGCTCGTACACGATGTAGTCGGCAAAAACAGGCCTAAAATGGGTGAGCCTGCGATCCTGGGGGGGGAGGACGTATCCAAGTGAGTATGTACGGAGTTCCATAATTGGGCGTCGAGCATGAGGTGGAACTGAGATTGGCTGTAACGTCTTTATAGTGATTCATTTTTCAAGGACGTTATGCGTGATCTGGGTGATATCCGAACCCCAGTCATGCCGGAGGCACATCACAGCCATAATAGTGTTGGGAACCGCCAGTTTCCAGGGCACCAGATTTGATGACAGTGACTCGATGATGTAGAGCCACTGCTTGGGTTGTTGCACATAGGAAACTCGAATGTGTGCGTTCGAGACTGACAGGGACGAGTCAGGTCCTAGATCCAAGAGATCGGGTGGGATGTCTGACAACTGAGATTGAGGGAGGGTGACAAGGTATCCGATAAAACACGTGATAACATGCTTCTGTGTGTCTGGAATTGACATGATATTTGTGGGGGTGTTGCCAACGAGTTTGCATAAGTGAGTCCACTGTGTCTTGCAAGTCCAATCATCGAATGTAGTTAATCTGCCTTGGGGTGTAGTGGTGGATGCTGCAAGGCGATATCTGAGATGAAAATGCAAAATCGAGACAAATCGCTCAACACTGCGAGTGTATTGCATTGAGGGTGCAACCTCATAATGACCGAAGTAGGCTTCAATATCTTTCAAGAAACTGGACAGGGGTGGTGGAGGGGGAGGGGGAGCAGGGGTAGGTTCAGAAGGAGCAGATGCAGGCGGGAAATTATCTTCCTCCCAATCGCCATCGGGAACACTGGTAGGATCCAAGGCATCGCATAAGTCCCACTCATTATGGAACGAATCATATACCCTGGTAGATTTGCTATATGACATCCAAATCGTCGGTATCTCAGCCTTTGTGAGATGGATGCATCAACGAAAGCCGCCAAACTCATCATCAGGCTGCCATTCAAACACCACAGTTGTGCTGGATTTGCCAGGCATGCTGTGGTTCATGGCTGAACACTCATGGCTCTGATGCAACTGCCGTTGAGCTGGTGTCTCCTTCTCCTCTTTCCTCTTGTTCTCCTCACGGTGCCGCGCAAAGAATGCCTTCCAGTCTTCTCCTCGCTTCTGTCTAGAGTGGGGTTGGGGGATTGGGAACTGAGAGTCCACGTGTGCTTCAGGAACATCAGACACGGTGTCTTGTTACTTAAGGGTCTTATATACAACGCGTATATAGTGACAACACAACTATACAGGATAAGACTTCTTGCCAGTCCTTAAGTACATGGTCTATGACTTTTCTAGTTTTCGTGGTAGATAACATGCTGAGTTCTTGGGAGGAATGTCTTTCAATATTCTCCTTCTTGTTCCTTGGTTAGTTTAAACCTCGTGGTCTTGTAGTACTGAGTGTTGGAGTTTGTACGTGTTTTGGCAAGTGTGTGCCCATGGATTCGTGAAATATGTCTGTGCTCGTGATTTTACTGAGTGTTGGAGTTTGTACATGTTTTGGCAAGTGTGTGCCCGTGGATTCGTGAAGTGTGTCTCGTGGTTCGTGTCTCCCTTCCTGAAAAAGAGAGAGGAAAGTAGTGCTGGTAGAACTTAGCTCTGTAGCTGTATGTTATTATATAGTCAACCCCTGTAAGGTGGTATATAACTTGAGTAGATGTTTCTTATTCTTAACTTCAAGGCTGCTGAATAGCCTGCACTTAGATCTTACTGGTTCTCACACAGTTTGAGAAAAGAGTTTTAAGTGGGAAGCTTAAATTGCACAGGTGAAAATGAGCTCCTTATATACCTTTTGGGAGGCCATCTTACTAAGCATGATTTATCACATAGATTGGTAAGAATGTGCTTACAAACATGTGTTGAGTCAGCTTGTTTACTAATGTACATACAAAGTGAAGTGTAGTATTACAAAGAATGACAAATGAAAAGCATGAGTCATCACATGGATTAGTAAGAATGTGCTTACAAACCAAGTCTTTAGGTGTGCTGAATCAGCCTTATTACAAAGTGGATTACAAATACAGTTGCAAGTTTTACAAAGCATGACGAATCATGACCAAACATGATGAGTCAAGTTGAATCCTTACAAATCAGAGTATTTCCCAGTCACATGACATGATTACTAACATGTTTGGTGGCTTGAGGAAAAATCTGGTGGCTAAATGTGCCTAGAAAAATAGAAAGAGATAGAATCTCATGGAACAAATAGAAATACATGGAAAAATAGGAGTAAAGTTTGAAAGTGAAAATACTAGCTAAGAAATGAATGAAAAATGATAAGGTAACTTGGTGATAGGAATCAGTCAGGTGTCTTCTACCTTCCCTGTCACTGCTGTTGTGTATATGTCATGGTATGGATCACATACCATGCATGACCACGGGCTGTGCCCCACTGTTCTGACCCCATCCAACTACACTACCGTCCCATCCAAGGGCGCTCTGACCGTTGTTGACTGGTTGACCCCATGTACTGTCATCCTGCTGACCACACGCACTGTCGTCCGGCTGACCCCAAGTGTCAGGCATCTGCTCCCATTGAACTGCCTCGGTCGCACGGGTGACAGCTGCCGGAGACGGGATATAATGACGCAAACTAGAATCAACGGTGGCAGTATTCTGAGGAAAGCGGACCCAGATCGGAAGCGAGAATTTCTCAAACATGGGCAATTGAACTTGCCAAGGACAGTGAATGGAAGAGATCAAGGCTCCCGTACGTCGCACATTTGTCGTCAGATCTCCAACAAATGAGCGCGACAACTCAAGAACCCATTCAGCGGGTATGGGATGTTGGGGGTCACCCATTAAGATAGCCATCCACGCGCGATTGGAACCTTGGTATCGACAACTCATGATGTACCATGAGCAGGTGGTGGCAATTACTGGAAATCCATCAGGCAATCACGAATGATGAATAAACTGGTTGACTTACATAGAAATGCGTCACGTGACCTTATTGCAATCTTTTTAGCAAGGTTAGCGTCTGTATGCCACCTTTGGTACCCATAGGTAGTCGGAGCGCATGGAAGTTTAGTCCCCCACAGAATGAATAACCCAGCACCCAAATGTTCCATGCACCAGAGCATTTCCTGCTCTAAGTCGGCCCATTTTGCCCGAATATCACGGTGGAGGATGTGCTTTCCCTGCAGATCTACCTCTGTAAGGAGGGAAAACCTGGAGTGGTTGAGGCATCCAAAGATCGGCCCATCAAAGCTAGCATTCAAAGGTACAAGGGGAAACCACAGACGAGTTCCATACGCCCAGCAAGTAGTGAGTGGCGTAGTACTATCGTCGGGAGAATAATCGTAGTCTTCGCGAGGATCCCAAGGAGGCTCACGAGGCAGGACATCAGGAAGGGAGTGTGTGGTGAGAGAGGTATAGACCTGCCCATCACGGACGAGGACATGGAGATCGTTACTCATGGAAGCGAGGAGACACGAAGAATATCACAGTCAAGACTACCGCAACAGTACAAACTGTTACGTTAGGTGTAGACCAGAGATGTTGAGAATATTGCAGTCAAGACTACCGCAACAGTACAAACCATTACGTTAGGTGTAGACCAGAGAGTTAAGAATATCGAAGTCAAGACTACCGCAACAGTGCAAACCGTTACATTAGATAAGGAAGAAGGTATGTAACGAAATGAGAGAGTTCGGTGCGTCTAATATAGCAGTAGCAGAGTTTCAACAAACAATTACCATATTAGTGTGGTCTGTGGATTGAGACAAGCGGAGGAAAACAGAACAAACAACAGAATTTCAATGAGTGATTACCATATCAGTGGCAACAATGCCAGGGCTGTGGCTTGAGATGAGTGGAGAAAATAAAAATGAAAATAAAAACAGAATTTTGACTGTGGCTTGAGACGTGGAGTAAAGAACTACTGAATGAGGATGTCATTTTCAGATAATTAAGAATATGAATTTTGACACAGGCATGTATTAGAACCTTATGTGTACGGCCGCGGGTTGTCAATGCGTCCACCCAGTCTGACTTGCTGAAAGCTACTGTGGAGTAAATTGGCCATCTGGTCTTTCATTTTGGGTTCGAGTTGGCGTTCACAGGGTTACGGTTAGCTAGTTAGTTTGACAATTGCTAGCCATGTGTGAAGATGCCTGATGTCGAGACAAGTTCACTGAGTCACCATCATTTAGAAAAACGTTTTTTGCCCACGAAGTCTGAAGAGAAGCGGAGTTGGTCTCCAACCAGCTAATATCAGAGAGTTAACTTGGAGTTGGGACATTGACAATGGCGATGGAGACAGAGAACACTGGGCGGCATGACCGTACATACAGTCATGCCCTGGAAAAGGTTGTTGAAGGTTGTTGTCGACGAGTTTCTGCCCAAGTTATATCTGCAATAGGCAGTCCCATAAAAGAGCAGAGTAAGGATCTTAAGCCCATGATCAATATGGGACAAAGGGTCCTAAGGAAGACCAGGGAAAGGATGTTAAACCCATGATCAATAAGAGGAGAATAACGTCATGACGACTCACTTCATAGATCTGCAGTTTCTGCCCATGTTGTTTCTGTGATAGGCGGTCCAATGAAAGAGCAGGGTAAGGATGTTAAGCCCATGATCAATATCGCCAGGAAGCAATGGATGTTGACTTGGAGTTGGGACGTTGGCAGGGGCGATGAAAGCAGAGAATGCCGGGCACGACCGTACATACAGTCATGCCCTGCAGAAGGTTGCAGAAGGTTGTTGTCGATGAGAGGCCTGATGACGATAAAAGAAGTGAACACTGGGCATGACCGTACATACAGTCATGCCCTGGAGAAGGTCCTGAAAGGTCGTTGTTGACGAGAAGTCCGGTCCAAGAGGAGAAAGGAGAATGCAGGGCATGACTGTACATACAGTCATGCCCTGGAAGAAGGTGAGAGGAAGGTCATTGTCAACAAGGAGAATGGTAGGCTCGACAGTACAAGCTGTCGAACCTAGGAGAAGGTTGTGAAAAGACAAGTACTAGTAATGGTAATAAGGATTAGGGACTTAGAACTTTGGCGATGAAATCGCCAAATAATCACAAACAACCATATTCGGAAAAAGGACTTAGAACTTTGGCGACGAAATTGCCCAGCAGTCACAAACAACTACATTAGGAAATTGTTACATAATATTGACTGCTCAAGCCTTTCAAGCTTTGGCCCCAACATTTATCACAACTACGAGCTCGACGGTTTGTACTGTTGAGCTCACCGGGCTCATCGTCCCCATCCTCAAAGCACGATGGTATGTACTGTCGTGCTCATCAAGTTCATCGTTCCTATCTTCGGGACACAATGGTATGTACCATCATGTCTCCTGCATTTCAATAAATGCCATTACCATCCACCTCGCCAACTCCATCCCTTTTCACTGAACTCTTGTCAACTCCTCTGCTTAACAATCCAGCTGTCAACACCTGTCATCCCCTCTACCGTACATACAGTAGAGTGGGCAATGGCTCATCCGCCTTCGCTGACTGCGATCCTTGAGATCACGCTGGCTTGTTCCTCCATACATCCTCTGAGTCAGGTAAGCTCCAATTTTTGACAGATCCAACCATTAATCAACCAACAAGTCCAGCAGTAAACACCCATCATCCCCTCCACCGTACATACAGTGGAGGGGGAATTGACTCATTGTATGTCCATCTACCCAATACGGTGGAGGGCATAATGCAAAACCTATGTCTATGTTCAACTAGCGTGCTACATATACTGGAGGAGAGATAGGTCCTTCGTCTCTTCACCTCCTTTCGCTGCTCGCGGGTGATCAGTATTGCGCTTGCCCTCATGTTCATCTTTGTCAGTCTCTCCGCCCGCTTCTTGAGCTAGCTCCATGAGCTTTGTCACTCATTCCCAGAGCATCATAATGTCATTTTTGATGTATCCTTCGGTTGGCTCTCCCTTATCGTCCTTCTCATCATCAAATATCATGGCAGCTTTGACACGCTGTGCAAAGTCATCAGCCACATCAATCATTGTTGCCGAAGTCATGTACCAATGTACATGATTCAGTGCGCCGTCCTGAAGGTGCGTTAGTTAGATTCCTGCTGACTAACTGGCCCACTTACCAAAAAGCTGTCTCTATAATTCATCAGCAGGAAGACACTCATAGATAGCAGTGCCAGTAGTTGTGTCAATATCACCAGTATGCGCGACAGGGACCAGTAATCCCCTGAGGGCACCTTGGATACCTTCAGCACTGTGTAGTTGTATGCCCATATCTTGATTGTAGTTTTCCCACGCCCTGGCACGGGCGAAGTGCTGGCAATTGTGCAGCGGCCATTGAGATCGTGTGTCTAAACCAGTTCAGTGACATTCTTTCTGACCAGTCTTAATACTTACTGATATCGTTTGCACAAGGCCAGTGTCCGCGTGGCGGAGGGTTTCAAGTGTCTGCCCTGTCTTTTGATCAAATATATATACTAGCCCATGGTCACTTCCTCCCACAACTACCTTGCCTTCTTCCCTGAATTCCACTTGCTTCGGGACCGACACACTTGGCAAACCAGTTGCAAACGTCCGAACAGGCTCACCATCACCTTCAAGGCGATATAATGTAAAGCTGTCTGTTGCATTATCTACAATGAAAACGCCCCACTTTGAGTACACCACAGCATGACCACTATATAATGTCAGTAACGCGCCCAGGTCGAGAGCGGTAGTTCCTCACATCACTGATTTGCAGCTAATTTCTTGCACTATGTTGCCATCTTCATCCTTCAGTTTTATGCTGTTCGGCTCCTCAGCATGCAATGAAAGTATGCAGTGGAAGGACTGACAAGTTGCCATCATAGAGCCCGAACACATAGATGCTCCGGTTATCTGTGAACACTACCAACTTGGGCACCGTATTTTCAAGTCGCACTGCGAAGATGGACTGGAGCTGCGAGCTTGTATTGAGCATCAGAACCTGAACCATTTTGTCTCTAGTTCCAACTACAATTCGCAGGTTGCCTTCAGAGGAAGTCAAATGCCATGACAAGCATGTGATCTCAAAACCTGATCCCAGTCTCCTGGCGCATATTTCCTGGAATTTTTCCTGCTGGTATCAACGGACGGTTGAACA
The DNA here is from genome assembly GCA_016647755.1 of Suillus subluteus. Lineage (NCBI taxonomy): Eukaryota > Fungi > Basidiomycota > Agaricomycetes > Boletales > Suillaceae > Suillus > Suillus subluteus. The sequence continues at coordinate 113,020 of JABBWI010000166.1, read as the reverse complement.
GCAAATCTAGGCCCTTACATCTGTGAGACTGCGTCGCAAACATATGATATAACCCAGGCCTGTTCCATAACAGAGGGTTTCTGCCGTGGTTTTCATAGTCGTGGCCCAGATTGTGCAACTGACTGTTCCCCTTGATTCATGATGATTAGATGAAGATGTGAGTTCTTTCCGAGATTTGATATCCCAGAGTTTGATGCCCTCGGTACCTGTTTGTTTGTTAGCCCTGTCTATGACTGAGTTTCCACTTTCTTACCACCACATGCAAGCAGGTGTCCATCATTAGAAATCGCAAGTGCATGGATAGAGCCATTATAGGCAGTTAAACAAGCAAGCAGCTTGTAACACAGTGGCTGCGCTGACTTGTTGAACAATGCAAGGAAAGACATTATGATATGTATGATCCGCTGTAGTCACCCACTCACAACGTATTTATCTGTGCTTCTCATTTGTTTTCAGATACTTTTGTATCGTTCCCGAATTTGATTCCATGGTAACTTGTTGATGCCATTTGTGTAGTGCTATTCTTCTTATTCTTCTCTTGATATACATTATACGTTGATGGCTACCCCTATTATTCTTATTCTTCATATAAGTGCTATTCTTGGTTACCATTTTCGAAGCCCCTTATTGTTTTCACTCAATATGGTAGTCTGTTGAATGCTTTGCCGAGCGCTTGCTCTCATGAACCATCCTTAAGTTCAAGGTAGCTACTCGGTTCTTTCTCTCATGCGCAGTACTACAGTTGTTCCGCCTTTCTATGACTCAGAGCCTGGTGCTCCACCACCTCTTCCCCCAATGCTCACGGACCGGCTGGAGCTGTTTGGCAATGCCAATTGTTGCCCGACTACACTTATTGCCGATGATATCCTAGTTCCTCAAGCTAGTATCATTCCTACTGCTGCAAGGGCTTCATCGTCTACACCCGCCCCTGAATTCAAGCTTGTGAAGTGGATGGTCAAGCATTCTGATTGCTCTTCCTCTCCATACACCAAGAAAGTCACTTCCACGCACTCCCATTCTCGAATGCCTTCACCCTCAGATTCCTCAGGCTCTTTGGATTCTTTCTCAGATAGTGACTCCTCAACTTCAAGCATGAGTGTATCGGAAGACTCAAATATTCCTAAACCTGCTGGTGAACCTGGGTGTCTGGGGCGTGGGGGATACACACTTTGTGAAGCTTTAGATTGGAATCCAAAGGCATATGCAAAATTCAAGGTTTGCACATTGTCATTGTACCCTTAGTATTGCAAATTAACTCATGAATTCCTAAGAAATCTATGCATAGTCTCATCGAGGACCACCTTGACACGACAAAATGCGCTTCTGCCCAAAGTCCCATGCTATTGGAAGTCGTGTGTGGCAAGGTGAACAGTTTCTCTGAGTCTCGATACTGTCAATGAACTCATGACATCATCTCAGGCGCTCGACAACTTCCCAGATCTTGACAATTATAACAACTTGTGGCCAGTTAACGACATGATCATGACACGCCTGAAATACACGTCTGGTCACACGAGACGAAAGGAGGGAGAAATGGCTGTAGGCAAGAGCAAGAGCAAGGTCAGGAAGTGATACCCCACTACATTAGATGTCTCCGTCATTACCCGCTGTATGCATTCTGTATTAAGTTGGCATTCCAAAATCAATCATATTCATTTACGGTATCAGACCCAAACAATAGACGTTTCACGCGCCCTCAGCTTGAAAATTCTAATAATAATAGGTGTAGGAAAGACTAGTAACCATGAGCACATCAGGGAGAGCAAAACTACATTATGCAAGTTGTCTGCGAAGCTACCCAGAACCTGTCAGTATCAGTTCAAGCCAGTGCTTTCGAATGTTTAGTCAAGATTATGACATTCTACATGGAACAGATCTTGTTTGGGATATATCTGCAGTCCAGCTGAGAAATTTGGTATATAACAATGCTTTTGTAGTCTAGGAAATTATACTATTATACTACTCCACACCTCGCAGCCAACCAACAATTGGTACAAGTGCTCAAGGGTTTCACCAGAGTAAGATCGTGTGGGAGCCTAGCTCTTGGACAACTACTTATGCTTTGCACAAAGCTGAAAAGATAGTTATGATAGGCTCAAATAGATCATTGAGTTTACTCACTGGTGAATTATAAAGTCAGCAAGCGCATTATCTCTGGCTCGCATGTTCACAACTGAGGGATGGTTGACTCCAACCCTCATAACAACTGTGTCGCCTTGGAACTTATGATCACCACTGCTAAGAAGCACATTGGCTCTGAGACGAAGACGTCGCTTGAAGAAGATGCAGAATCAATAGATGTGTCTCCCCTTGCACACATTCACGAAACAGTTGTGAATATAAGGCTGCATGGTAGCCTCCTGGAGAAGACTATCAGGAACAGGAAAACACTGAGCAGTGCGTGAGCGGCCAGAGCAACACGTCAACATAGTGACCTGATGGGGTCTGGTCCACGATGCTGAATATAGCCTGTACCGCAGGTGAAGCTCCGGGGTCTGATTTGAAGGTAAATAAAGGGGTGTGAGGTATAAGCGATAACTTACAGAACATGTTGGAAGAATATATGTGCGAGTGTTTACCATCTGATTATGATTCGATCAAGGCAATAATCTAAGAGGTGGGCAATGAATGCGGGTGATGAAAGCAGGCGATGGAAGCAGGCTATAGTAGCGGTCTGGCTTTTAAAAACTTCATATGCTGAATCAAAGACAATAATCATAATCGTTCGGGGAATGTAGTTGACAAAAAAAAGCAGGGAGCCAAACTGAAGAATGACAATCCAATCCTGCAGCGCTTGTTGTCAAGGGTAATTGTATGAGGTAATATATTCCTGTTAATACACTGGTCGCCAAGGGTAATTGTACGAGGTAATTGTAAGAGCAAATAGAGCAAAAGATAATTGAAAGTGATGGAGATGAACCTGGACCTGTTGTTCTGTTGTTCATACAACAAGACGTCTAAAAGAATCAAGACAAAAATGCATGCACATAACTTAAAAAGACCCAGGAATGATGTTTGCAAACTGACGATGGATTCTTGCCCCATTATGAATGTTGATAACACTGACATCGACATGCAGCATCCCGAGTTTCAGCCAGAAGACATACAAACATCTCATGAGGTGGATTTATTTAATGACGATGAAGACAATGATAAGGATGCTGGTGACTCCATGGATGCTGTCAGTCAGCCTCCCACCAGTGTGCCGCGAGTCGAAAAGAGGGCTAGAGATGAAGTGGTATGTAGATAGCACGAATCAGCTTCTATGACTCATAATGCCCATCCAGATATCTGGGAAGTATTGCTTTCGTGAAGTTGACTATTTGGAGACACTTCGCCAGACTGTGTATGAACAACAAGAACATATTAACAATATTATGGAGGAAACTGAAGTGGTACGCACGAGAAACTCATTGAAAATATACTGCTGATCATACCAGCAGATACGCCGAGAAGCTCAAGACCACATTGAGGAGCAACGTCGTCTTGCAGAAGAAGAGTGTGAGCGTCACATGCGCGATTTCAACGAGAAAACTCGGCAATGGGAAGCGGCTCTGAAAGAGCAAGAGCAGGAAAAGCAAGTAAGTGCAACAGATACATTCAGTCAGACCCATGCTTACAACTTAATAGGACATTCACACATGGCAAGAGCAGCAGCAAGCACTACTGAGGAAGAATGTTGCTGAAGAACTAGCACGACATGAAGCAAAGATAAGTGCAAGAAAAGACCAAGAGGTGAGAAAGAACAACTGACCAAGGAATTTCTAATGATAGTGAGTAGTTGACTGAAGAACTGGCACGACACAACACAGATTTAAATGCAAGAAAAAATCTAGAGGTGGGGAAGAATGACCGAACATGGGAATCACTAATGATGTCAAGCAGTTGGAGGAACGCAAGAAAGCCATTTTTGCCGAAATGGAGTGAAGGCTACAACTAGAAATAGAAAAAATGAAGGTAGACAAAGAGAATGAGCTCGCTAACATGGAGCAGTGCTTCGCAAGACACGGTAGGCAACAGCATGTGGCCATGGAAATGGGGACAGACCCCACCCAAAGGAATGCTCAACAGCCACCCCAAATGCCCCAGAAACCACAGTTCAAGACTCCATGCCTCAAGACGATTAAAAAGATCAGGAAGGCACATGGAACAACATGCAAGATGCATCTTGTATCTGTAGTAGAGGTAAGTACTAAGCGGTCAGAACTCGTTTTAAACTCATGTCATAGCAGGACACTGATGACCCTATGGAAAGGCATCGAGAACGATCACCGACGATTGAGCAAGAGTCACAGCAATTTCAGCCTGACAATGTCTACCCTATGTCTGCGATGGAAAATGTGATCTCCAAAGGAATAGAGGCGGCACTCAGACGCATCTTTGTCAATAAGGATATCCTGACATCCATGAAGCGTAGTCCTTGAAGGAAAAAGAAGCAGGATGATGAAATTAGGATAGAAAGGGCCACAGAATTGAGCCACGAAAGAGACTTCCTCCTTGTGAGAGTTAAATTTTCGATGTATATGCTGATGCTGAGCATGAAGTAGGGTGAAATCCAACGTCTCCTCAAAGATACCTTCAGTATATCTCAAGATGTGGATTTTATTGTGCATCAGCCAGTGGATCATGAAGATGTGTACTCATACGAGTATGAAGATGGCCCAGGCCCCAATACCCAGAATCTGGCCTTCGATCTCAAACATGGATCTAACACCCCCTGGAATGCAAAAATTCTCGATATTCTCCTTGAAGAATTGAAAAAGAGGACTGTAGAAGAGGAGTGGCCATTCCGGAGGTCGGATGGATATTATAAGGCGATACTTGAAGATCGCTACAAGCGGCTGCAGACAGTCTGGAGAGCAGCACAACCAAAGGTTACAGCAAAGGGCGGCTTGGAGACTGCGGCAGAAGTGGAGGAGAGGTTAATTGCAAAAAGAGACGAAAGTCTGAAGTCAGTTCGCCAAACAACTTGTCGGCAAAATGTATGTCCGCAGCATGATCTCAAGGCTCTTCGGGTACTAATGCGTTTATAGAAATATCTCCACAGAGTGAAAGTTCTGGAGCAAGTTATTGAGCTCAAGAAAGATGGCGAGGACAAGGACCTACCAGCTTGGCAGTGGCTCCAAAAACTAATCCAGATGCTGGGAGATGGGGGTATGAGTTCAGAAGAAAGTGACGTAGAAAACGACGTCGAATGCATACTCCAGGTCAAGAATATGGCATGGCATCGCGGGATAGAGCGAGAACTGAATATCATCGATAGCCAGAGAGTGTTGGATGATGAAATTTTCACGCCCCAGGGTTCCAAACCAATGAAAAGAATACACGCTGTCTTGCTACTTAAGGGTCTTATATGGAACGTGTATATAGTGACAACACAACTATACAGGGATAAGACTACTTTCCAGTCCTTAAGTACACGGTCTACAACTTTTCTAGTTTTTGTGGTAGATAATGTGTGAGTTCTTGGGAGGATTTACTGATGTGTCCTCTTCTTGTCTTTAGTTTAGGTAGTATATAACTAGTAGTAGAAATGTCTTAGATCTTACTTCAAGGCAACCTATTTGGCCTGCACTTTCAGAATCTTACTGGGTCTCACACGGTTTGAGAGAAGAGTGGAAAGTGGGAAGTTATCATTACTAGATGCAAGATGGGCTCCTTTTATACCTTTTTGGGGCCCCCCCTTACTAAGCATGACTCATCACAGCATTAGTAAGTCACTGGCTTACTAACCATGCCATTTGGCAGTGCTGAATCAGCTGCTTATCAATCTAATATACATAAATAGTAAATACTATTACAAAGCATGATAAATCATGACAAAGCATGACAAAGCATGACAAAGCGTGACAAATCATGACAAATCCTTATGAATCAGCATATTGCCAGTCACATGACATGCTTACATATCTGATGGCTCACTGAAGGATATGTGGGTGAAAGAAATGAAAACAGACAGAAACAAATGGAAACTGCATGACTAATCATGAAGGATCCTTACAAATCAGCATATTGCCAGTCACATGACACACTAAGTAACATATTTGTGGCTCACTGAGTAAATTGATGGCTGAATAAGCCTTAGAAAATGAAGGAGAAAGAAGCTGATGGAAACTAACAAACTGAAACTATAAGTACAAGTAAATCTGTCATAAATGAAACCAAGCCTGTAATACAATGAAGTATACCTTAGTATACTCTCCTGTGAATACTTCCTGTCTATGTATGTCATGGTATGGTTCCCATACCATGCATGACAGCGCATCGGGAAATTCAACGACTGTATGGAGCCCAGTGTGAAAAACACAACCTGGCTAGGCACTTGTAAAAGCACTCAGCCAGTATATGTCTAAGCTCTGCCTATGCTGCTATACTTGCAAGCAATAAAACAAGAATGTTCGACCCGAGGGAAAAGTTACTAAGAACAACTTAAGATAGAAAGGCCCGAAAGTGCGCTATAGCGCAGGAAAGCGCGTCGCAAGATACTGCACTAGTGCACGGGAAAGTATGTCACAACTATAGAGCGCTATGGCGCAAGAAAAGCGGAAGTGCGGGTCGCTAGATGGTCGCTATCGGGTCACTAATGTGTTGGTATAGGAGCGCTAATGCATCGGTATAACAGAGGTGCAGGTAGGAAGTCTAAGGAGTGTAGTGGATAGCGAGTGAGATCAAAGGTATTGATTGCAAGGGTAAGGAAAGTCAAGGTAAACCAATAGGGGCTATAGAGTGCAGCTAAAGGTGACTACTTCAAAGTAAAACCTAATGGGAAGGAAATACAGTCAAAGGGAAGTAATCTCGAAGTGGTCACCTTAGGCTACTTATACTAGTAAACTATACCCTCTCGGACTCGGAAGGGATAGGATATACATGTAATAAGACTGTAGCACTTTTTACAAACTCGAGGCAAGGTAAATTACATACCAATGAGGTAGGATGGACAATGGATGGATTCCGACATTCCGAAGGGATCCTAGAGCGCAAAAACAGCGCGCTGGATAAGCGCTAAGCGTGGGAACAAGCGCTAGATAGAGCAGACAAGCGCTAATGCATCTATAGACACATTGCTGGTAGTTCTGATAGCACTATAAGCGTGGGAATAGCGCAGGATAAGTCGCGGGAACATGGATAGCGCTGCGGGAACGCGCGCGCATAGTGCGGGAAAGTGCGGACTAGCGTCGGACAAGGGTTATGGCTGAGACAAGTGCAGACTGCTGATAGGGGAGTAGTGAATAATATGAGGGATAACTTTGGTCCACCTAATCAAGGCTTATGCAGGTATACATGCCCAGCACCAATATGATTGTCACACCGGTCACTGGATTACCCAAGGCCCTATACAATGCCGGATGGTTTGATGGCCTTACTGGAGGTCAGGTGGAAAGGTTGAATGTGTCAGATGAGATGTTCTGATGGATGAAAGTTGGGGTAGCATAGTGTGTTGAATAGACGTTGTAAGCGAACCGCAGGAATGCAGGATAAGTCAATTCCCCCTCCACTGTATGTACGGTGGAGGGGATGACAGATGTTAACAGCTGGATTGTTTGCCAACGTGATCCAAGGGGTTGCGATAAGCAAAAGCAAATTAGCCATTGCCCACTCCACTGTATGTGCGGTGGAGGGGATGATGGGTGTTTACGGCTGGACTTGTTCTCTCCTCCAGTATATGTAGCACGCTAGTTGAACATAGACATAGGTTTTGCATTATGCCCTCCACCATATTGGGTAGATGGACATACAATGAGTCAATTCCCCCTCCACTGTATGTACGGTGGAGGGGATGATGGGTGTTTACGGCTGGACTTGTTGGTTGATTAATGGTTGGATCTGTCAAAAATTGGAGCTTACCTGACTCAGAGGATGTATGGAGGAACAAGCCAGCGTGATCTCAAGGATCGCAGTCAGCGAAGGCGGATGAGCCATTGCCCACTCTACTGTATGTACGGTAGAGGGGATGACAGGTGTTGACAGCTGGATTGTTAAGCAGAGGAGTTGACAAGAGTTCAGTGAAAAGGGATGGAGTTGGCGAGGTGGATGGTAATGGCATTTATTGAAATGCAGGAGACATGATGGTACATACCATTGTGTCCCGAAGATAGGAACGATGAACTTGATGAGCACGACAGTACATACCATCGTGCTTTGAGGATGGGGACGATGAGCCCGGTGAGCTCAACAGTACAAACCGTCGAGCTCGTAGTTGTGATAAATGTTGGGGCCAAAGCTTGAAAGGCTTGAGCAGTCAATATTATGTAACAATTTCCTAATGTAGTTGTTTGTGACTGCTGGGCAATTTCGTCGCCAAAGTTCTAAGTCCTTTTTCCGAATATGGTTGTTTGTGATTATTTGGCGATTTCATCGCCAAAGTTCTAAGTCCCTAATCCTTATTACCATTACTAGTACTTGTCTTTTCACAACCTTCTCCTAGGTTCGACAGCTTGTACTGTCGAGCCTACCATTCTCCTTGTTGACAATGACCTTCCTCTCACCTTCTTCCAGGGCATGACTGTATGTACAGTCATGCCCTGCATTCTCCTTTCTCCTCTTGGACCGGACTTCTCGTCAACAACGACCTTTCAGGACCTTCTCCAGGGCATGACTGTATGTACGGTCATGCCCAGTGTTCACTTCTTTTATCGTCATCAGGCCTCTCATCGACAACAACCTTCTGCAACCTTCTGCAGGGCATGACTGTATGTACGGTCGTGCCCGGCATTCTCTGCTTTCATCGCCCCTGCCAACGTCCCAACTCCAAGTCAACATCCATTGCTTCCTGGCGATATTGATCATGGGCTTAACATCCTTACCCTGCTCTTTCATTGGACCGCCTATCACAGAAACAACATGGGCAGAAACTGCAGATCTATGAAGTGAGTCGTCATGACGTTATTCTCCTCTTATTGATCATGGGTTTAACATCCTTTCCCTGGTCTTCCTTAGGACCCTTTGTCCCATATTGATCATGGGCTTAAGATCCTTACTCTGCTCTTTTATGGGACTGCCTATTGCAGATATAACTTGGGCAGAAACTCGTCGACAACAACCTTCAACAACCTTTTCCAGGGCATGACTGTATGTATGGTCATGCCTGGCATTTTCTGCTTTCATTACCAATGATCAGTCCTTCAAAACTACCTATACCTTGTTCCTTCTCCGTTTCCCTGTAGGCATCCTCAGCGTCTTATAGCCCAAAGCTGGCAATGCCGTCCACACCAAGCTCAGGTCGCTGCCAGCTCTCCCTGACAACAGAGTTATATTTCCTTGTTTGGTAGTTCTTGTAATGAACGTCATATTTTTGTACAAGGCTTACTGCTGTCTTGTTATTTCATGACTGGAAATTGCAAGTTGTTTCTTGTATCGTTGTTGTTTGTCTGACTTAAAGCTTGCCTATGCAGTTGGTTCTGGCTCTCCAATTCTATGACTCTCACTCCCATCCAATTCATAGAAACGATGGTACATACTGTCGTTGCTATTGGTGACCATCCTGAATCAACAAAGGAAGCTGCCTTATTTTCGCCCCACTCTTCATGCCTGTGTCTCGCTCACTGTTCAAATGGTGCTTCTGTGAGGAATGCATCGAAGCCGGCGATTGTGCTGAGGGTGCCATGCCCAAGGGGGTACTCATCGCAGAACGTCTTATGGCTGCTCATCTACAACGCACCAAACGTACCCAAGCAGAACGTGCTGCTGCTAGCTCTCCCCGCACCGACATCATCACGGATTTGGTAGTCTCACAGCTCCATGCACTCACCCTTATTGACAATGAACTGCCTGTTTCTCACCCCAACCCCACTCCACCATTATCTATTCCGGCTCTGGCGTATGATCTTGAGCAACTCACTTTGCTAGATCCTTTTGTTGCCTGTGAACCCAGAGTTGCCATTGCTGGCGATGTCTCCCAAAACAACACACATTGACAAACTGTGAAGGCCTTGACGGTCCTCGATAACATAGAGTCCCGCATTCAGCGATGTTTTCAGTTCTTACTTGCAGGTAATTCCAATGATGTTTGTCATGAGCTACCATTGCTTTGCACAGCTGTGGAGAACGTCAAACAAAATGCAGACCTTGTGATCACATGGAAGAGGGCAATTTTGTTGGAGATAGATGGCTTAGAAGCCCAGCTCAACAGTCAAAAGCCTCCTGAAATGGACTTATGTGCAGCAGTCGAATTTGATACCAGTAAGAGTTGACTATCTTCATCATGATCGTGTTCTGAATAGTCAATAGATGTTCATCATGAATCTCCACTGTATCAGTATGATGAAATCGCACAGGTCACCTTATTCATCACTGTGTCGTGTAAAGTCTTTATGGGGGTCAGCAAACGAGCCTGCGATTTCCTCTTGGGACTTATTTCAATCATGTTATTCCTCGCATTCCGGAGATCGGATGGTAGCCTGGGCTCTTCCCATCAAAATGTACTCAGGCAAATTCCAATGAATTTCGACACTGCACTCTCAAGATTCCATCTCACCGAGAAAACTGTTGTATATGCGGTCTGCTCCAGCTGTCACTGCACTTACAGCCCCAATTACACAGACGGCTCGACCGTTCCTGTATATCCTGAACGTTGCACACACCACCCCACGCCAGAGGCCGAATGTGGTGAGTCATTGCTCAGCCATGGTGATGGAGTAATGCAACCGAAGAAGACATTCGTTTATCACGATTTTAAAGACTACCTCGCCGGTCTCCTCTCCCGTGCAGATATTGAGGGGGCGATGGATCAAGCCTGCGATGATTTGCAGGACTCAATAAATTCCCCCATCCGCCTTTGATGAAACACGCATTCGAGGCTCAGTTTCTCCGTCAATTTTGTCGCCCAGAGCCAGGTTCACTTTTTATCGATAGAGGAGATGAAGGGTGCTATGCTTTCACCCTTCACGTGGACTTCTTCAATCCAGAGGGCATGAATTTGCATGGTGCTAACAAATCCTCTGGAATCATCTCTATGGCATGCTTGAATCTACCATTGGATATCAGGTATAAGCCCAAGAACATGTATCTTGCAGGAATCATCCTGGGTCCGAAACAGCCGTCCCTCAAGCATCTTAATCACTACATCCGGCCACTTATCGATGACATGGTAGACTCATGGGAGCACAGCATCAATTTTTCCAAGACTGCTTGTTTTCCTACTGGCCAGCTCACTCGCAGCGCTATTGTTTTGGCTGTTTGTGATCTTCCTGCCACTCATCATCTTGCTTCTTTAGCTGGAACCAGTAGCCACTTTTATTGTAGCGTGTGCAATTGCTACCATTAGACCATGTACGGTAGAGTGGACTTCGAAAACTGGAAACCTCATGATAAAGATGAACTCCAGAAGTTCGCTGAGCGGTGGAGGGACACTGCGACGACCTCTGAATGAGAGAAACTATTCCAAGCTCACGGTGTGCGCTATTCAGAGATGTGGTGTTTGCTATACTGGGATCCCTCACGCCAGCTTGTTGTCGACCTGATGCATTGTATATTGGAAGGTCTAGTCCAGCATCACTCTCGTAACCTTCTCGGTTTGACTACAGTGACCACTTCATCGACTTTATCCCCTCTGGCCTTTTCATGCGACTTAGGCGATATGCCTCTGGGGATGACTTCGAAGGAAATGACTCAGGTTGCTGCTATATGCACCCTTCTTGTTTCCCAGTTGTCTTCCAATGACGAAAATCTGGATAACCTGAAAAATTCACTATTTCGCAAGAATACGGGACCTCTCAAATTTGTTTGTGAGGCCTTGCAATGCATTCCCCAGAAATCTAGTAGATTGTTCAAAATCGACTATGTGAAAGCTCTCATGGAATGGGTAAGTTCTTAATATGTCTACTTTTTTGCGAGTCTCCTATGTTTGTTCTCAGCACTGTGGAAAACCTTTTGCTGCTCCGGAGATGGAGCTTCAGCTTGGTTCTCTAGATGCCCTTTATCGTGTTCAAGATGTCATCCAGCAGATAATCCTTCCATCTTGGTTTACTTCGGTCCCAAGTGATTTTGGAAGTGCATCTGCCGGGATGATGAAAGCGGACGAATGGCGCTCTCTAATCACCGTCTACATTCCTATTGCGCTGGTGAGCTTGTGGGGGGCCGGCACCTCGCATCCTTCCAATGAAGTTAGCAGTCACCTTAGAGCTGTTCTCGACCATACTATGGAACTTGTTTGTGTAGTATATCTCGCGTGCGCCCGAACAACAACTGCAGAGCGAGCACATGCGTATCACTCTCATATTGCGCATTATGTTGAAAATTTGAAGAGGATATACCCCACCTTCGCTTTGCGTCCAAATCACCATGCTGCCTTCCACATATACAACTATCTACTTCTATTTGGCCTGGCCCACTCTTGGTGGTGCTTTCCTTTCGAACATTTGATTGGAATACTTCAGCATCTTGCAGTAAATCATAAGACTGGTGAGTCTTTATGGAACACCAGTGTGTAATAGCATGACTGACTTTTCAAGGCGAGTTGGAAACTACGATGTTATATTCGTTTATCAAAACTTCAAAACTTCACTGTTGGCTTAGTTGACCTGATTGTCCACCAGCTATTCAAGAGTGCAAATTTCTGTTTGACAGCACATATGCTCCCAAGAGCGCTGCAACTCTCGGTGAAGAACTTGCTGAAGATCCTTTGGATGACAGTTTACACGCTCCTTCCTCCGCTGTAGCTGTGGCTGTTCCTGAAGACATGTTTGCGCTTATCAAACAATGCACAGCAATATTACGCACATGACTAAAATTCAACGGGATTGTCTACAGCAGAGCCTCTACTCATGTTGGGAATAGTCAAGTTTTTGATTATCCTCAGGGTGACCAGTTATTGTCTCCTGTCCCTGGCAGTATTCAACATATCTATGCTATGCCCATGGGTGAACTGGTGTTTGCTGTCCACAAGCTCCTCCCGTGTCATGATCAGACCATTGATCCATTCACTATGTATCCTCATTTCCCGCTAAAATGTACTCGTCAAGCTCAAGTAGTCATTTGGAAAATGTCAAGGTATCCTGGGTTGTTAGTCACTTTGCTCGATGGGCAGTTTCAAGTGATACTGTAGTCATACTATCTCTATCTTGTGTAAGTACATTCATTCACTTCCCAAAATCACCGGTGTCTGACTACTGTCAAACAGGATTGATTTTCAGTTTCACTCTACTACGTAGATTCGTGTACATGTATATAACTCATTGTCTATTCCTCTGATGTTACAGTCTAGTACGCCCCTATTCATTTTCTCTTACTCATCATTTGTATTACATCACGAGCCGCATGATGCCACCGCTAGACTTATCTTTCTTTCCCTTTTGTTACTCATTGTATTACATCACGATTGCTATCAAGCCGTCGCTAGGTGATCTATTCTTGTTATCTCTGACTCATTCTGACTTGTATACGCTTGCCCTAAAGTTGTTCTCATTAGCTATATAAACTCGCCTTTGTACTATGTAGTTCTTTACTTTAATCTTACTAGGTTTTACCTGGAACTTCCTTCGCTTAAGACCTCCAATCTTAAGTTGTCTGAACCTGATTCAAGTCAAGGACACTCTCCTTGCCTTGTCTTATTGAACCATCGAACTTCGGTATACGCCGAAGCCTTGAACCGACTTTGGCCGATCACTCTTATCGAGTGGCCATACGTCAGAACCATCCTAGTTCATAACAAAAGATTAAAGTCTCCACTGATCTCTTGCGCCACCATCGTGTGCCGCATATCTGAAACCAAGAAAGACGATAAACCCTGGTCATCACGACAGATAGAACTCCAGGTCCAAACTGACGACTGCATTGACTCCATTGATCGGCGCACTAAACCTAGGCACTTTACCACCACTACCACCCCTGAATCCCAAGATGTCTTCCAAGCCCGTTGAAATCAAGATCAGAACCCCTCCCATCTTTGATGGCGATAGAGACAAGTCTAGAGGCTTTCTCATGTCGTGTAACTCCTACCTCGACATTAACAAGAAGATCTATGTAGACGATAAACAGAAAATTATTTTCGTCACCTCCTTCATGAACGAAGGAAATGCCCGTTACTGGAAAGAAGACTTCCTCTCCCACACGCAAGATCCGCTCTATAAAAGGACAGACGGAACCATTAAGGGTTATGGAACTTGGGCGGAGTTCCTTGCCGATTTCAACAAAGCGTTTAAAACCGCTTGATCCCGCAGGAACCGCCTTAGCCAGACTCCGAAATTTGAAGCAAGGAACAGAACTCCAGGATTACATTTCGGAATTCCTCATGCTCGCCCAACGCTCTGGAATCCACGATGACGTCTCAAAGAAGCAGTTCTTCTTAGACGGATTACACCCCGGGTTAACCGCCCGCCTCTTCGGCATGGGTGATGTCTCTGATGATTTCGAGGTAGTTTTAACCACCTGCATTAATCTCGACAACTCCCGCCTCCAGTTGAATGCCATTAGGGCACGTAACCAACCCCAGAAGAAGAAGAACTTCGGATCTAGTCGATACACACCCTCCAGAGACCCCAACGCCATGGTGGTCGATCGACTCACCGAAGAAGAACGTACTGAACACTACCGGACTGGGAAGTGTTTCAACTGTCACGTGGTAGGACATCTGTCCAGAGCGTGCCCTCAGAAGAAGAAGAACGGAAAAACCCCGGTCCGACGCAAAGAAGTTGAAAGCAGCGACGATGAAGAAGAAGAAGAAGCAGAAGTCCGTCGCCTTAACGAGGATTTTTGATGTGGAAGACTGGATCAATGTCAGTATCTTCCGATGTACCCATTAGACTTGTACGAAAAGTTGGTGAACGAAAGGAACTCCGAGTTCCACTTTCTCTCATTTTGAAAACTCGTCTGAAAACCGTTGAAACAACCGCAGTCGTCGACTCCGGAGCAGCCGGAACATTCATTTCCGAAGACTTCGTAAAGAAGCACAAGATCCGAACCCACGCACTCAGTAAACCTTTCAAGGTCACTACTGCCGACGGAAGCTATTCTAAGAGCGGAGCCATTCGCCGCTACTGCGTCCTTACTATCAAAATTGACGAACGTACCATGATTGGGAAATTCAATGTCACCCGCTTAGGACGAAGAGACCAGATTCTTCTCGGTATCCCTTGGTTGAAAGCGATGAACCCGGTCATCGACTGGGCCACCGAAACCCTCATCTTATCGCGAACAGCGAAGAGCAGTCAGGTCGAAGAAGAAGTTGACAAAGAAAGGAAGAGAGGCGCCCTTCCCCTTCTATTTCAACACGAACCCATCAATCGAACGTGGAAGAACTCCAAACTTCGTAAGGAAGAACCCACCGTAACGAACCCTCCCCTTTCCTATCCAAAAGCATCCATTGAAGAAATAATCGATGAAGAGGCTCCTATCCCTATCCCCGATCTACTCCCCATCCCAGACGATGATGATGAGACCTTTGATACCAAGGAAGACATATGGACGCAAGAGAACTTTGCCGCACCAGTGCGAGAAGTCTCTCTATACGACCTTGATGACGACAAATTCTTAGTAGAATATTCCTCTGACGCATCTGAACTCCGGGTCATTACGAACGTTTCTATGGACACCCCTCTCACCTCCGACGGAACTAGTTGTTCGGAACAGAAACCCACAGTCACACCCTTGCCACGGTCTAGCGAATACACGAAAGTTAGTAACAAAGCCCAGCAGTTCGCTCTAGCTGCGGGGTTAGAACAGAAGAAGAAGACTTTCGAAGAACTCGTACCCTCCTATCTTCATGACTTCGCCGACATCTTTGCTAAAGACGGACTTAACACCCTACCTCCTGAACGACCTGGTATTGACCACCGCATTGAAACAAAACCCAGATTCATCCCGAAAACGTCGAAGATCTACCCTCTCTCAGTTACCGAACGAACTGCTGTCAAAGCATTCATCGATGAGAACGTACAGAAAGGTTTTATTTCGGAATTGAAGTCACCGCAGGCTAGCGGATTCTTCTTTGTCGGAAAGAAAAGCGGAGACCTGAGGCCATGCCAAGATTACCGGTACATCAATGATTGGACGATAAAGAACGCATATCCACTACCACTTCCATTATCCTTGGTCGCACGGTTGCACGGAGCCAAGTATTTTACCAAGATGGACGTCCGGTCCGGCTATAACAACATCCGTATTCACCCTGATGATAGATGGAAAGCGGCGTTCACTACTGAGTTCGGGCTCTACGAGCCAAACGTCATGTTCTTTGGTCTTTGCAATTCCCCGGCCACGTTCCAAGCCTACATGAACCGAACCTTCCAACAAGAGATAAACGAAGGATGGCTAGTAATATACATGGACGATATCCTCATCTTCTCGAACGACCTCGACAACCACCATGAACGGACCTGCCGCATTCTGACCAAGATAAGGGCAGAGAAGCTTTTCTTGAAACCGGAGAAATGTACATTTGACGCGCAGGAAGTTGAATACCTCGGAATGATCATCCGTCCTGGATGCGTCGCCATGGATACTGCTAAAACTGATGGAATCCGCGATTGGCCAGTCCCAACCACCGTCAAAGAAACACGGTCATTCCTCGGCTTTTGTAATTTCTACCGAAACTTTATCCCTCATTACTCCGATATCGCCCGACCACTCATTGATTTAACGAAGAAAAATAACACCTTCTTATGGTCAACCCTGTGTCAAGATGCCTTCACTACACTGAAAGAATGTTTTTTGAAACAACCGGTCCTTCGTAACCCTGATCCATCGCGCCAGTTTGCAGTCACAACTGATGCATCGCTAGTAGCCACTGGAGCTGTCCTTCTTCAGACTGATGAAAATGGCGTTTACCACCCGTGTGGATATCTTTCGCAATCCCTGAACCCAGCAGAAAGGAACTACCAGATCTTTGATCAGGAACTCCTCGCAGTTATCCGGGCACTGACAGAATGGCGCCACTATTTGGAAGGGAACCCTCATCCGGTTATCATATTCACTGATCATATGAATCTTCTCTATTTCCATACCGCTCAGAAGCTCACCCGTCGCCAAGCCCGGTGGCAGTTAATTCTTTCTTGCTATGATCTAGAACTCCACCACGTCGCCGGAACTAAGCTTGTTGCTCCCGATGCCTTATCTTGTCGCGCTGATCACGTTCCCACTGAAAACGATAATGAAGATGTCACTCTCCTCCCCAACTCCCTCTTTATTCGCCTCCTTGACCAAGAGTTAATGACAACCCTTGCGAACCCCGACCCTGATGATACCGACCCTATCTTCCAAGCCGCCTCCGACACCTTGAACGGCCTTTGCCTTCCCCCCATGAAATCAGCCCTCTCCAATTGGACGATTAAGGACGACATCTTATTCTATAAAGATCGTGCCTACGTCTGTCCTGCCGGATGACATGCTATCTTAGAACGAACCCACGATCACGCAACCGCGGGCCATCCTGGCCACTTTAAAACCGAAGAGCTGGTAAAACGTGATTTCTGGTGGCCGTCAATGGGCACCTATATCCGGAAATACGTTGAAGGCTGTGCCCTTTGTCAGCAGATGAAATCTGACACTCACCCCACGACCCCTCCGCTCGTTCCTATCCCGTCCTCGGTCTCCACCCCTTTTGCCCAAGTATCCGTCGACCTCATCACCGATTTACCACCCTGTAACGGCTTTGATTCTATCATGGTCGTGGTAGACCATGGGCTTACGAAGGGGGTAATTCTCATCCCTTGTACGAAAACCATCACCTCAGAAGGAGTAGCCAAGAAGTTTTTCAAATACGTTTACCGCCGTTTCGGACTCCATGAAAAAGTAATCTCTGATCGCGGTCCGCAGTTCGTCTCCAAGTTCTCTAAAGCTCTCACCAAGCTATTGAAATACGACATCGCCGCCTCTACCGCTTATCACCCGCAAACAGATGGACAGACGGAACATCTAAATCAAGAACTCGAAACCTATCTCCGCATCTATTGCCGTAACAACCCAGAAGACTGGGTCGAACACCTCCCTATGGCCGAATTTGTCCACAACCACAGAAAACACGATTCTCGAAACGCTTCTCCATTCCGCCTCATGATGGGATATGAGCCATGAGCTCTCCCTCATGTACTCCCCGAATCCACTGTCCCTGCAGCAGAAGAACGACTTTGCACTCTCCAGAAGATATGCGAAGAAGCCATTTCTTGCCACAATCTCGCAATGCAGCGGATGGCCGAATGATCACATGGAAAGAAATACCAACCGTGGAAGATCGGAGATAAGGTTTGGTTGTCAGGAAAGAACCTCATCACGCAGTTACCATCACGGAAACTCGCCCCGAAACGATACGGACCTTTTACCATCACCGCGGTACTATCCCCGATCACGTTCACACTCCAGTTACCCAAGCAATGGAAAGTTCACCCCACATTCCACGCTTCCGAACTATCGTCCTATCACGAAACAGAAATCCACGGCCCTAACTTCCACGAACCCCCACCTGACATCATTGATAACGAAGAAGAATACGAAGTCGAAGCCATCTTATCACATAAGGGAACGGGTAAACGAAGACGCTATCTTGTATCCTGGAAAGGATATTCTTCCGCCAGCAACGAATGGATTCCCCAAGAAAATCTTGATAACGCCTCTTCAATCCTCACTGCTTATAAGAAAGCTCACGGATTATAAGAACCCCCAGAAAGTCCGCTATGTCTACTCGCCCCAACCGCCTTCACAACCTCGAAATCTGCCTTGCGCAACTCCACGTCCTCATCTCCCATATAGATACTATGACCGATACCCTTGCCTCCCCTACCATAACCTCAACTACCTTAACCAACGACTCTGATTCCTCATCTCACTACTTCGCTGTCCTTGACGACATTGAAACCAACACGATATTCGAATCCGCCCTCCTCTCTGAGCAATACACTATAGAAATTGATAATCTTCTCGCCGAACGAGGAGCTCTCTCAAGCACACTCCTTATTAATATCATCCGAGCAGCTAAGCTTGTTGAACGCACCTCTGAACTCCTTAATGATGAACATATCAAAACGATCTTTCGTCATCTTCATATCCGCATTCGTAACACAGCGGTTCGTCTTATGCCTCCCTCTACCAAAGAGATTGTTAGAGAAGCCGTCCATATCATCACTGAACGAATTGCAAACAACCCGGTCGCCCGACCACCGTCACCCCACGTCGCAACCCCTATCCCACCTCCGGTTGAGACTACTCCCATTGAGCACGTGCCTAGTACTATCATTCCTCCTCACGTACCTAGCATACCGGCTGCTACTACGCCTCACATGGTGCAACCCGCTCGTATTCGTCCTATCCGCCGAAGTCAATCCAAGCTCAAGAGAGAGCTCTCCATCTCCCCCACCACCCGTAATCGTATCTTACGCTCCAAAACACCATCCCCGCCGCCCCAGACGTCTACCGTCACCATCGTGAAAACCGAAAACTGCGACAACTTTATATGTCGTAACTGTAACCTTGTCGGCCATCGTCACAAGAACTGCCCCACGTACTTCTGTTGTGTATGTTGCGACTTAGCACCAGGGCATTTGTCGGTCTTTTGCAAGGAACTTCGCGGAGAAAAAGTTATACCCTTGGTTTGGACGGACGAAGGTTTCTATGACGCTCTCGCTAAATGGGAAGCTGATAAAGACGCTGAGCATGAACAAATCTCGATCGAAGAAGACGAGAGGATGTTTAGTCAGTGTGCAGGAGATCGCGACGATTACGAATATGACCATAACTTTGAATGTTGAAGCCGGTGACTTCAACGATAATAACGGGGTAATGTTACAGTCTAGTACACCCCTATTCATTTTCTCTTACTCATCATTTGTATTATGTCACGAGCCGCATGATGCCGCCGCTAGACTTATCTTTCTTTCCCTTTTGTTACTCATTGTATTACATCACGATTGCTATCAAGCCGTCGCTAGGTGATCTATTCTTGTTATCTCTGACTCATTCTGACTTGTATATGCTTGCCCTAAAGTTGTTCTCATTAGCTATATAAACTCGCCTTTGTACTATGTAGTTCTTTACTTTAATCTTACTAGGTTTTACCTGGAACTTCCTTCGCTTAAGACCTCCAATCTTAAGTTGTCTGAACCTGATTCAAGTCAAGGACACTCTCCTTGCCTTGTCTTATTGAACCATCGAACTTCGGTATACGCCGAAGCCTTGAACCGACTTTGGCCGATCACTCTTATCGAGTGGCCATACGTCAGAACCATCCTAGTTCATAACATCTGATATTTCACATCTCAAACTTAAGTGCGTGATGACGTTGTAAGTGGGCGATAATTCAACCATGAGTGGGCGATTGTCGGGCGATTAGTTTTATTTGGATATAAAACTTGATGATTTCTTTTCACGTTTTATTATCAGGGGGTATTTTGAATTGTAACACCCGTCTAAGCGACGGCCTAAACTTCATACATGAGCAGGCGTTC
Source organism: Suillus subluteus (assembly GCA_016647755.1). Lineage (NCBI taxonomy): Eukaryota > Fungi > Basidiomycota > Agaricomycetes > Boletales > Suillaceae > Suillus > Suillus subluteus. Next base: position 92,651 of record JABBWI010000166.1, on the reverse strand, counting down.
AGTCACGTGTGATAGTTGAAGTTTTTTTGAGTCTTAAATGTGAAGTTTCATTTTGAAGTTTATGCCAGCATTAAAAATATATTTATATTTCTTATTGTCATTGATGTTTAGATAGTGACAAAGTGTTCGCTAATGCTTTGTATTTTTCTTGTCGTGCAAGATCTCGTTAACATTTGAAATTTTACATCTGCTTAGACGACAACCAAAATATTAAGTATTATCTTCACATTTTGCACGACATTCAAAGCTGTCTTAAATATTGCAATCCCCGATGTGTGGGCGACGTAGTGCGCTTAAGCGCGAGAAAGCACACAAGGTGCGCGTGGGAATATTGCACATTGTGCGAGAAAGCATTGCGCCTATGGCATGTTTTGTGGGAAAGCTGTGCATGATATGCAGAATGACTAGAGACATGATAGAAGTCGTATAGTGGATGATGGTGCGAGTCGTGCATTGAAGGCCAATTGTCATGAGTTGTGAAAAGGTGTAATATAGGCCCATATGTGCCTGCAGAAATGTGAGTCTCTACAACACTACCTTCGAATACGAGGATTTTGGTTAGCAAGAGGACGGTGGCGAGCTACATGGTGTTACTGGTGGCACACTGTTTTCAGAACTTTTCCAGACATGTGTGCAACAACGGTAAGCTCAATATTTACTTTACAAAATCTACTCAACAAGTAGGACAGTGGTGTGACAACCCATCAACGCCAAGATTTGCGGACATGAACACAGCACTATCAACGTACCCATGCTGCATGAACTGAGCAAATGCCCCTTCTCATTGAAGCTTATATGCAGTGGGCACACAAGACGACTGAAACCTGTGGTGATCATGAGGGTCATTTGTTCGGTGTAACTGCTGTTGGTATCATGGGTATGTTTTATATTTTACATGTGGCAGACACTAACACTGCCAGCCATGTCATAGATTTCATGATCAACATTGATATTTCACAATGACTTGGGGAACCTGCCAATATGGCACTACTACACTATGGGTTACTTGGCTGCTCTCCAGTGCAACCCACTGTTGCCATTCATCTCCACTGTCTCAAACTCTATCATCAAATTTGTCATCGCCAATCTTCATTTAGCATTCAATCTATTATGAAAGTTCTTTGTATGCTTCACAATGTAAGTTTTTTGTTTTGTCTATCGCTCATCAATATGTTAATGACCCAGGGTTTAGGTAACTTATTCTCGTCACTTGTGTGAGCAGTTTGCGATTGCATTCGATATCTACCTTCAGGTCAAATGAGAGGTGCAGCAATTAGTCGACCATGCGCTCAACCAAGATGGTGCTGACTGGCATCTCAAAGGTTCTTGCCCGAGTTGTGCATTTGAGGTATGTGCAAGGACCAAATTCCTATACTTCTAACACCATGTTACTGCCAGCCATAGTTGTAGTATTTGACCTACAATACTGGGTAATGGCCACTTTTAGCATAGACATTTTCATTGGCAACTGCCAGTCCGCTCTTTTGACCTATGCTGTGGCACTTACCAGGTCCCTATTTGGCTGTATGTCCTGGCTTTCACAGCCGCATTTTTGGTGTTTTTGAAACTCAGCTGTTTGTCATTCCAGGATACATTCCACATTTGGTGAAAGATGTATTTATATGTTATGACTGCAATTTTGGCTTCTCAAAGCGGAAATTCACAAAAACACATCCCATTTTGGTCACCTACTGATATCAGGCCTCCCCACATTATTCCCACACTCCGCATTTTCGCATTTTTCAGCCACACAGTGTGGGAATTACCCCACAACACCCAAAACATCGCCCAATATGGTACACCCCACAATTATAATTATTCACACACCCTCCCCACCTTGCTGCAGCTTCACCACCACACCACAATAGCTCCCCATGCATATATAAGTAGTAGTTTAGTATATATATGTATAATATAATATAATAGACCGCTTTTTTGTCTATTTGCGTGCCTGCTCCTCCCCCAGGGCCCTTTCAAAACAACCCAGGGTACAGAACACTTTCGCACTTTTGCCCCTTTGATGGGGAAGTATTCTAGGGTATTTAGAACATGTTTTTGAGTATATATGAAGAGATTCCCATCTTTATTTTACCCCCTGAAGCGCCCTACATCAATAGATATAGCATATATACAGAAAAACACAAATATGCTCCTGTGTGTTTATTTCTAGGTGAATATACTTGGAAAAATCATCCCCAGCATCTATTCAACAATATGAACAATGTATGAGAAGCCCTGGACCATAGAACAAGACCCTGTGATGCAGTATACCTGCCCTCTCCTGGTGGTTCACCCCCTGTGAAAAATTTTCATGTAGGACCGGACCTTCAGGATGTTAGGGAGTCTATTTCTATGCATATCTATAGTATATCTTGACAAAACTAAGTAAAATTGGTGTATACCACACTCAGCCACTATCCAAAGGAAGGATGAGAGAACGACTTTATTCACCTAAGTAAAAGCGGTGTATACCACACTACTACATAGTCAGATATAAAGTAAACATTAATGACAGTAAGTGCATACCTCAGCCGCTATCCAAAGGAAGGATGAGAGAACGACTGAGGGAAAAATACACGACAAGGGTCCATTATATGATAGGAACGAGCTCGCTAAGATACCATGAGGCTCGCTTAAGAAATCCCTAACCTCTCCGCTATTATGTGTACACCCGAGCACCTCCAAAGCACACTCAAGCGTGTGTGTGCCAAGTGCGTGCGCAGCAATGCGAAAGTGTGCTTAAGCATGTTGAAGCACGTTGAAGCGCGATGGAGCACGTTGAGAAGCGTGAAGCGTGATGAAGTGCATATGTACACAATGAAGGCACAGAGTGCACTTTCAAGGGTGAACTCATCTGGTTTTGTCATATTATGCTATATCTACAGTGGCTCAAAAAAGTGTCCCAATGTTTGTGGGTTTTCATGTAATTGCTTCATTGTGAGTCAGGGTGTGGGAATCTGACTAAGCTATAGGGAGATGTCAGAATGCTCTGCCTCTTGGCTTTATCTCCGTCCCCTGTAGCGTGGGAATCCGATTTTATCGTGTGAAGATATGGACCTTTTAATTTGATGCCTCATTGGGACACTTTTTTGACTTTGAATTTGACCAATATAATCTCTATAATTCTAGTACCTAGTGTTGCCTCCTCTTGCTCTAATCACTTCTACCACTCTTATAAACATGCTATCTATCAATTCATAGCATTACCCATTAGTAATATTCCCACACTGTGCTGTAACTCTCTCCGATGGCTGAAATAGCCCCTATTGAGGATCCTAATAAACCTCCTGGGTAATTTCCAGAGTTGTTCAATAGGGCTGAGGTCTGAAGACTGTACTAGCCATGATAGAACAGGAATATCATAGTTTTCAAACCATTTGGTAGCCAACTTGAAGCATACTTGAGATCATTATCTTGTCATAAGATGGTGTCTTCTTCATCAATGTTTGATTCCTGCATGCTTTTAAGCAGACACTCTGCTGAAATTGAGATGCACTTCTCTGCATCTATCCTCCCCTCCACCTCACAGAGAATTCCTCCCCTAGTCCACCTCATACAACCCCATACCATCAAGTTGTCTCCTCCAGACTTGAGTGTTTTCTTAACCTCTCTTTGTTCTAGTAGTTCTTCTGCCTTTTTCCATACATATTCCTGGTAATCTGACTCCATTCTATTTATTTTTGTCTCATCTGACCAGATAGCCCTATTTCAGTCCTTGAAGTCTAATACTGGTGCTTCAGAGCAAAGGCTAGTCTCCTTCCTCTATAGGCTGAAGATAGGAGAAACTTTTCTTTTTAGTCATAGCTTCAAGGTTAGCTGCCTTGAGAGCATTCCAAACTATTTGAGTGGAGACAGTGGTGTAGATAATAGAATAAATGAATTTGATGGCTTAAGTAGTATTAGCAGCCTGCCTAGTTAAAACATAATACCCAAAAGATCTTTTGCTATATGGTATGAGCTTGAAAGGGTGATTTAATTTGATATTTTTCTTATCTGAAATGATATTTTTGATGAATCTAGCAATAGTATACCTGCTCAGGCCAGCTTTAGTAGAAATCTGCCTGTTAGACAGATAAGAGGAGCTGAAGATGAGAATAGGGGCTATTTCAGCTATGAGAGAGAGTTACAGCAGTGTGGGAATATTACTAATGGGTAATGCTATGAATTGATAGATAGCGTGTTTATAAGAGTGGTAGAAGTGATTAGAGCAAGAGGAGGCAACACTAGGTACTAGAATTATAGAGATTATATTGGTCAAATTCAAAGTCAAAAAAGTGTCCCAATGAGGCATCAAATTAAAAGGTCCATATCTTCACACGATAAAATCGGATTCCCACGCTACAGGGGACGGAGATAAAGCCAAGAGGCAGAGCATTCTGACATCTCCCTATAGCTTAGTCAGATTCCCACACCCTGACTCACAATGAAGCAATTACATGAAAACCCACAAACATTGGGACACTTTTTTGAGCCACTGTAGATATAGCATAATATGACAAAACCAGATGAGTTCACCCTTGAAAGTGCACTCTGTGCCTTCATTGTGTACATATGCACTTCATCACGCTTCACGCTTCTCAACGTGCTCCATCGCGCTTCAACGTGCTTCAACATGCTTAAGCACACTTTCGCATTGCTGCGCACGCACTTGGCACACACACGCTTGAGTGTGCTTTGGAGGTGCTCGGGTGTACACATAATAGCGGAGAGGTTAGGGATTTCTTAAGCGAGCCTCATGGTATCTTAGCGAGCTCGTTCCTATCATATAATGGACCCTTGTCGTGTATTTTTCCCTCAGTCGTTCTCTCATCCTTCCTTTGGATAGCGGCTGAGGTATGCACTTACTGTCATTAATGTTTACTTTATATCTGACTATGTAGTAGTGTGGTATACACCGCTTTTACTTAGGTGAATAAAGTCGTTCTCTCATCCTTCCTTTGGATAGTGGCTGAGTGTGGTATACACCAATTTTACTTAGTTTTGTCAAGATATACTATAGATATGCATAGAAATAGACTCCCTAACATCCTGAAGGTCCGGTCCTACATGAAAATTTTTCACAGGGGGTGAACCACCAGGAGAGGGCAGGTATACTGCATCACAGGGTCTTGTTCTATGGTCCAGGGCTTCTCATACATTGTTCATATTGTTGAATAGATGCTGGGGATGATTTTTCCAAGTATATTCACCTAGAAATAAACACACAGGAGCATATTTGTGTTTTTCTGTATATATGCTATATCTATTGATGTAGGGCGCTTCAGGGGGTAAAATAAAGATGGGAATCTCTTCATATATACTCAAAAACATGTTCTAAATACCCTAGAATACTTCCCCATCAAAGGGGCAAAAGTGCGAAAGTGTTCTGTACCCTGGGTTGTTTTGAAAGGGCCCTGGGGGAGGAGCAGGCACGCAAATAGACAAAAAAGCGGTCTATTATATTATATTATACATATATATACTAAACTACTACTTATATATGCATGGGGAGCTATTGTGGTGTGGTGGTGAAGCTGCAGCAAGGTGGGGAGGGTGTGTGAATAATTATAATTGTGGGGTGTACCATATTGGGCGATGTTTTGGGTGTTGTGGGGTAATTCCCACACTGTGTGGCTGAAAAATGCGAAAATGCGGAGTGTGGGAATAATGTGGGGAGGCCTGATATCAGTAGGTGACCAAAATGGGATGTGTTTTTGTGAATTTCCGCTTTGGGAAGCCAAAATTGCAGTCATAACATATAAATACATCTTTCACCAAATGTGGAATGTATCCTGGAATGACAAACAGCTGAGTTTCAAAAACACCAAAAATGCGGCTGTGAAAGCCAGGACATACAGCCAAATAGGGACCTGGTAAGTGCCACAGCATAGGTCAAAAGAGCGGACTGGCAGTTGCCAATGAAAATGTCTATGGTGAAAGTGGTAGTTGCCAAAATACAAGGTCTAATACTACAACTAGGGGTGTTACTGCAGCAACCCGATGAACTGCCACTTGTTCCATGAAGACTTCACCATATGGATGGCAATCACTCAGCCAAATGTCTGGATGGTTTGGGGTCTGCTGATCTGCACTTGTTTTGCAGTCACTATTTCATACCTGTCCCTGCAGTTGAACAGTTTTGCAATGATGTTCGTAACTGGCCAGGCGAAAATCCAACAGGTACAAATAATACCTGTACTGAAAGGTGGACTGCTGCCAAGTCTGTGGAGGAGGACAAGATCTCTGTATTTGAGCAAACGGGAATATTCATCTTAGCATGTCAGCGCGGCTTCGTGGAATGTGTCATGGAGATGAAGTGTAGTGGTGACCTGTGCGTCTCTCTTTTTGCTATATATGTTTAAATTCATACTTTTCTAGCATGAAGTATGGACTTGCTGTCATTAATCAGTTGCTTGAAGTCTGTGGTCAAGACCAAGGACTTGGCCATGACATTGGTTGTCCATCACGCAAAACCATTGCTGCCAGTTCCATTGGCAATCTCACCACCGACCTGAATCTCATTGTTGCAGTCAATACTTTTCATGGATATGCGCACAACCACCGGTGCCAGCTGCACCATCACCCCCTTTATCTCCAAGGTTTTGGTAATGAAGACCTGGAGACATGTAAGCATATTTTTTCCAGTTCTAACGCCACCACAGTTCTGATTTGTCATGCTTCTTACTTCCATTGGGTGCAATTTATAGACCTTCATTTTGACCAATGGGACCAAGATAAGTATATTGAGTTAAGTATGTCTTTGATTAATTCAGGATTTCGTGTGCTATTCATTAATCTTATGTAGGCCGCTTCTTATATGACAATTATGTGCAAGCACTTGGTATCATTGAGGAAAATAGTTGATTGCTCAAAGAGTTCATGACCCAAAAGTCAGTGACCAAGGATCACTTTATTTGATGGCAACAAGAAGAATCTGATTTTCTCAGTAATTTAGCTGAAGAACCGCCAACTGATGCCATCACAGCAACATATGTTGAGGAGCTTGAGAAGCTCCGTGTGGCAGAGTAAGTGGTTACCATTCTTCAATCTCGTCAACTAACCCAAAATATAGGTCAACTTATGGCAGTCTGACTTCGCTCTCTTACCTCACATATACCCCTGCAAGTTTTACCCCGTCATCCAGCTTGAACACAAGCGCTCGCCAGCAATCAAAAGCTGCTGAAGCACAGTATCAATCTGCGCTTCAACAGTATCAGTTACAAATGAACGTTGTCGAAGATTTCGAACAAAGGCATGGTATCACTGAATGTTGGACACCTACACACCATGAATATGCTCCAGCATTGCAATACTCGTGTGAGTGCCACTTTCTTTGGATTGTGGAGGAACTAGATGGCCTAGTCATTCAGCGCTTGTTTGAGTTATCCAAAGCCAATCTTGCAGGCACAGGTTTGGTTTACTTACATCTTGTATTGTCTGAAATATGCTAAGTCACTGAAGGTTATAAAATGCACAAATATATATCAAAAGCCATTGCTTGCCGCTCTGCCACCATTTGTAATGCGCTGGAGAGGTACAATAAATTGGCACCGCTACAAACACCTCCTTGACCTATCCTCGACTATGCAGAAGTTGTTGGATATGCGACTCTTGGTGAATTCACTCTCCTCAAATATTCTCATCATGATTTTCTTGTGAAACCATGGGCAGTGCCTGAAACTCAGGAAATTGGCACCAAATACTTTAAACTCATCTGATCACACAAGGAGATCACTTGTTTGAATGTGGAGATAGGCCGACTGGAAGCTTGGGTTGAGTATGATGAGGGAAAGATGCTTGAAGTCATCAAGATGTTGGTTGCTGATGATCCATCCTCTCTCCTTGCTGCTGAGTTCAACAAGCAACACTCAGTCTGTCATCGCGTCAATAACATCCACCACTATTGCTTACACAAGATTCGCCAACTCAAAGGCTACAGTGGCCTATTTTCAATTACGCAACAAGACTTTGCTGAGATGGAAGGTCAAGATGATGAAGGAAGTGGAGACCCTGAAGATAATGATGAGCTGAGTGATGAAGCTTTGCACCTTGAAGATACAATCAGTCATATTTGAGAATAAAGTACTACACTAGCTACTATCTCAATCTATCTTGATGTAATAGAAGATGAGGGTCATGTCCTAGTTGTTGCATGACGAAGGTCAAGTCTTAGTTGCATGATGAGAGTCGTGTCCTAGTTACACAATGAGGGTCGAGTCCTAGTTGCATGATGAGGGTCGTGTCCTAGTAGTTGCATGATGAGGGTCGAGTCCTAGTTGCATGATGAGGGTCTGCATGATGAGGGTCACGTCCTAGTTGCATGATGAGGGTTGAGTCCTATTAGTAGTTACATGATGATGGTTGCATCCTAGTTGCATGATGAGGGTTGAGTCCTATTAGTACTTAGTTACATGATGACAGTTGTGTCCTAGTTGCATGATGAGAGTTGAGTCCTCATCCTAGTAGTTGCATGATGATGGTCGAGTCTTAGTAGTTGCATGGTGAGAGTTGAGTTGTAATAGTCGAAGGAATCGGTCAGTTATTGCATGACAAAGTCCTAGGGTTTGACGTTAAATGGAGTCAATCGACCAATGCAGAAATCAGCCTGTATAAGGTCCAATAGAATACATTTGACTTGGTCATGCAGCTCTGAAAATGTTCATTGCCACATTCTAAAACCAAAATGTACTTTCTCCCTTTCATCCACTTGATTAGCACTGGTGTTTTTGCACGATGAAGATCGTCTGGAGCTGCATGCATCTACTAACAAATTGAAGCATTGCCAGTGTGTCATAAGTTAGTCACATATAATTACAGTGCCGCTTTTCCCCACTTTCAACTTTTCCTTACAGACTACCATGGCCTTTCGTCCTGAAGCACTAGACCATCTTGACCATCTTGACCTCCATGGAGCACTTGTCAGTATTATTTCTTTTCTATATTGATTTTAAACATGTTATAATTGGGCTGCCATGATCATATAAATGTCAGTTTGAGATTAAGCTCAGTGCCAAGTTTTTGTTCAAAAAATGTCCAGGTTTCTTCTGTCTGTTCCCTGTTATCCAGACATCACTTCATGCATGTGAAGCTATCATGAGGCATCCAGAGAAGCTCATGCTCGACAAGATTCACACCCTATTCTCCAGCACAATCACACCAGAGGTTTGCTAGCACTGGTTTGGCTGGGAAACCGTTGAACTACCTAAGGGCATGCTCCAGAGTGAGTCTTAAAATTTCCCCGAGGTTTATCTCACAATGGCTTGGATTATTACAGGGCTAGCTGCTTTGGACAAACTTGAGCGCAAGACTCAAGCAATTAACACCTCCAGGTCATCATATTTCTTCCCAGATCCTTCGAGCTCTCACCAAGTATCAGCCAAAAATTTCCCTCACTTGGATGACTACAGGGATTCACTGGCTTCAGAAGGTCTTTCGTCTGTGCGCCTTTCCATGCTCTCTGCTACAACCACATGATCATCCTTACACTCACTTTCTGATTCTGACAACAATGATGACGGCAACAACAACAACAACAACCACAATGAGTTCTTCCTTCTAAGCTCTCCATTGACACTGACAAGAGTGCCTGCAAAGGAACATCGTTTGGTCACCACTCTACCGTCATCAAGCCCACCACCTTTCATCATTGCACCTTGCTCGCCTCCATTGAAATTTCACAGAGTCCCTGCTCAGCAACATGGTTCTCACTTGGACAAGTCCTTGCACAATTCTGTAAGTAATTTTCCACACTTTTCACACTATCATACTTATGGATAAAATGGCCTCAGAAAACCACCACTAGTAATGTGAAGGAACATGATTTGGAAGCCATACTACAACCATCGCGCCCTTTCATCCTCGCACCTTCTTCATCTCCAAAGAAGAAGATCACTACTAAAGCGAAGGAAAAGCAACCATCACACCCTCCTCCTTGTGTCATCGCGCCTTCCTCACCTTCATTAAAGTCACAATAAATTCCCACTCAGAAACATGGTTCCAACTCGGACGAGCCCAGATTGACAGCCGCACTGAAATCACATAGAGTAGCTACCCGGCAACATAGATCTAACCTGGACGAGCTGTTGGACAAACCGGTGAGTCAATATACTTGTTTTTGGATGCAAAACTGATGAATAAATGAAATCAGACTACTGGTGCTAAAGTTCAGGCTCCAAATCCTGTGCAGATTACACAAGGGATTGACCAAGGGATCTCAATTACTAACCACATTTATCTCACCGCTGATCCCCGTTTTGTGGAGTGCCCATCGGATGGACACACCAATCGCGTCCCAGCAAGCATTCACACCCTTCTGCAGGAGCTGAATGTTCATTCCATGGCAATGGACAAGATTTGGAGGTGCATCGAACAGAAGGATGGATACAAACCTTTTGCATGGCAAGCTATCCTTGCAAAACTGGACATTCCAGAGGACCGCATGCCGTCGATCCTGGCTGTGATGGCCAATGCAAGTAATTACTATCTTCTTTGTAAGTTTCAACTTGGTCATGTTGTTTATGGGCCCAGATTGATTTCTTGGCATAGCTATGGTGTGAATCATGTTGCGTTATATTTGAATGTCGTATTTAAGCTCGGCTTGTCTATGAAAAATTGATTTCATCTTGACCTCTATTTCATTACTGGAAGTTCTTCATTCTAATTCTGAGTTTATGCAACACAATATAAAGTAAGTTGATCTGAATGCTTTGATTTTCATTGCACACTACACATGGCTCATGTGGGAAGAGTTCAACATTCACGAGTGAAGTTGTCAGCAGCTCAAAAAGCAGAACATCAGGCTTGACTGGAAGCTTTGACCACTGCCCTTGATTCCACCAAGTCTGGGTATGCACAGGAAGCTATCCATATTGCAGAAACACATGGGCAGTGTTAAGACTGTACTCAAGAGGTATCAGATACAAAGGGCTTTGGCCTCAGCTCGTGCGCTGTGCCCCTTTCCCAAGTATTGCCCCTTATTTTAGAGTACTGAAGTATCGTGTCTAATAGGACGGATAAGTATCGTAACGGATCCATTAAGGCTTCCGGATATCGGACGTATAGAGTAACAGCTAATCCGGATTGGATCTGAACTAGAAACTAATGGGTAAAGACTGTCTGAAGACAGAGGCAGATATATAGACTATCAGAATCAATCCTAAGTCTCGGATTAGACAAGAGTAGAGGACTCAAGTCCAGATGGATAACAGAGGACAAACGGAGAGACTTAGAGTCCAGACGGAATGAGTGCAATCTAAGATGATATTCGAACTGATCTTCTACAGTGCATGTACAAGGGTTTATATACTACGGATAACTAATGGAATGATCAATAAGCAAAGGTGTGAGGCTATGTATGAAGTATAAGCAAAGTATACACAAAGTGTATTGGTAAGTCAGATGGATCATGAATCATGAACCAGGAATGAAGTATAAGTTAAAGCGGATCAGTAAGCATAGTGGATCAGTAAGAATAGCAGAAGTAAGGATAACCAGATTACCAGTGTACAGGAATATCAAAAGGAGATGAATGATAGTTAGAGTTATATGAACAGGAAATGAAATGAGAATCTGATCCAATCTGTGGATCGGACGACAGATGTGTCCAATGGATCTGGATCGGATCTGTACCCAGATATATGGTATATGACAGGCAGTAAGGTCAATGTATTGAAGGACTGAATCATCACTGACTTTGTATATGGGTCTAGTTCTCTAAAGTGGACTTGAAGCCAGCTATTCCTGAAGAGCCATCTGCTCCAGCAGCGTCAAGGTGTCAATTTGTGGAATGGCTTTGTACGAGCAAAGCTCAAAGAGGCTAATGAAGGTATGTTTTTGTCTCAGTGCATCAGCTATATTCATTGGCTTACTTTCATGCAGGTCACAAAAAGGGCAAGCACATAAAGCTTATAGAATTCATTGCTCAGAATAAAAAAGAACTCGACTGTACTTATTCCAAGCTCACCTTTGCGCAGAAGCAGGTCTACAAAACAGAGATTCTTGAGGCACGTGAGAAGAAGCAACAGACTGCTTTGGCCAATCCAAAGGCAGTTCTACATGACATCAATACTTCATTTTCCTCGATGGACCGTGAAGTACGTAGGGTTGCTCTTCTTCTCTTGTTGTATCAACTCGACTGATCATTGTCTCAGTGGATGGCACTCTGTGCTTGAACCAGCACAGAGGGCTTTTATATTGCAGTGCATGGGGGCATCAAAGACCTCTCAGAGCCTAAGATTTTTTTCACTCAGAAGGCGGAAAAGTTTATCAAGGACATTCTCCATATGGAACCACAGCACTTGGGACTCAAGCTAGAGTCCTATATCATTAGTGGCCTGGGTTAGTTCCTTGCTCATGTTATTGATGTATGAGCATCTGATTCATATTGTTGTTGCAGATGAAGGTGTCACACCTAACCACCAGCACCCATTAAATAAACTCATCAGTGAATGCTGTAATTTTATTCAGGATGTGCTCAGTATTCTTTTTCACTTGGTCACAGAATACTCGAACTGGGTCTATTATGCAGAAGAATAAGAAAAACAGCTCTGTCAAAATGAACTACACTAATTATGAACATAAAATTGTTGAGCACCATGGTGTCAAGCTGGTGAACTGGCCGCTCTCTGGTCCTGTTTGTAACCCGAGTAAAGTGGGTGGAAGGGACAAGGTTGAAATTTTATGGGGAGTCTTAGATAAGGGGACATGCCACTGGGTCACTTTGTCTGATGATGAACGTAAGGACCAGATGCAGCTCAATCAAGAGTGCCATGCCCAGGGTGAACCAGTGTATGCCATGAGGAAGCAGAGGACAAAAACCACTGAGCCAAAAAGCCATACTACTATCAACACAGGTAGTGAGGATGATAGTGATGACAAGACTGATGAATCTGGTAGTAATTCGTCAGATTCAGACTAGAATGTGTGCATACAAATGGCTTACTGCTGTCTTCTCTTTCATTGTCGCAATGTAATCAGAGCCGAAGAGCTGTACTACCATCAACATAGATACCAAGATCGAGGGTGATAAATCTGACAGTAGTTCATCAGATTCGGACTAGAATATGTAAATAAAATACCTTACCACTGTCTTCCCTTCAATTGTGGTAATGCAATCATGCTATCCATGTGCCATCTCAAGCAGAACTCCATCTATGGGCATGCAATGGTGTCATATTGTAAGCTTGAGAAATAGAGGGATACACAACACTACTCACATCGAATTTATGCTGATGCCCTCTGTCCCTCCTCTTGTTGTATTGGAATGGACAAGGCTGCCATTGTCAGAGTGCACTGTGAGGCCACTGTGACTTGAAAATATTCCTCAGTGGAGATGTCGGCATACACTTAGAACGGCATATATTGTTGGCTGGCCTGGTGGGGGCATGGAGGCAAGGTGCTAGGAAAGACCCTAGAATTACAAAGCAAATGAGAGGCATCAAGGACTGACATCTTCACCCATGAAGACATCAACATACACTTGGTACGGCACATGTTGTTGGCTGGTGTGGTGAGGGCATGATGGCAAGGCGCTAGGAAAGACCCTAGAATTGCAAAGTGAATGAGAAGCATCAAGGACTGACATCTTCACCAGTGAAGATGTCAACATATGCTTGGAATGGTGCATGTTGCTGGCAGGCATGGTGGCAGCGTGAAGGCAAGACACTAGTAATGAACCTAGAATATAAGGTCAGTGAGTGAGGCTACTATGCATATGTTAGATGTAATACATACATATAATGGATGAAATCCCTTATTAAAATCAGAACACGAAAGAATTAAGAAAAAACAACGAGATTTGAGTGGGTTAATCGAGCTTGTCATACATGGTGATGAGGACGAAGGTTTGGATGACGTGGGAATTGTGGTGAAGCAGTGGTAATGTCCGGAACACTCAGTCAGCAGTTAACAGCCTAAATGCACCACCAGTAATCCTCGGTAATTCAGCCACCCGGTGAGGGCGAGGAATGATAGCTGCGTGCTAGGGGAGAAGAGTGGGAAGTGGGCTCTCAAGTGCTCCTCTGGATACGAGTGGAAAGTCGTCCCAAGGGGATTGCTACTGAGAAAGATTCCTCTATACAAAGATGAGGGGGATCTATACTGGCAGATATGTCTAGAGACCAGAGTGGGACACTGGTGCAAATACTGCACCAAAAGTGAAGTGTGCTGATGAAAGGTGCCTAAACACGCTAATAAGGCGAAAGTGCGGGAAAGTGCGTTCTAAGTCAAAGCGCGTTTCGTGCGACCTCCACGGGGTGCTCAAGTCGAGGTGGTAATCAGATAGAAAACCAAGAGGGAAGATAGACATGGAAATAGGTGCCTTAGGATGTTCCAAGCACCAAATGGAGAGAAAACTCGTAGATTTAGATGTTCACTAGGACTCTACACTTTGATGGATGTGGAACGGAAGTAAGTAACCGAAAAACAAAAATGCTGACATGTAAGTATGCTAAGCGAGTTCCCAGGCCTCGGAACCGAGTAGGGAGCACTAAGGTAACATGATGAGGTAAGTCAGGGTCCATAATGAAACGTAGTAATAAGTACGAATGCCTGTGTGATGGGACATGAGTTCTAATGAAGAGAGCACGCACCAGTGGACCTTGGAGGACTGGGACGGGACATGCAGAGGACGGGCGACGGATCCTAAGGAAGTGCAATGAAGTGCGCTGTAACGCGCTCAGTTAGGAAGTCGTGAATGAGTGTTAGCGAGGGTCCATCGATGTGAGGATGCAAGGATATGTGAAAAGGCGAAGCACTAGAAAGGCAATGATACGAATGTGACACACGAGAGCATGAACGCGCCAAAGGTGAAATGCGAAACGTGCTGCAGGTGCAAAGCGACAGGGCAAAACACGAAACATGCCAAAGGCGAAATGCGAAACGCGCTAAATGCATGAATGCAAATGTGCAATAACGTGATAACGCAACAGCGCGTTTGTATGGGTGTGTGACAATGCGAAACACGCCAAAGCGCATTTTGTTGCATTTGGAGCGCGTCTCCTAATTAGTGGGCGCGTTGTGAAGGGGAGGTGGACAATACCCATATCCACCTGTAGAGACACAAGTCTCTACACCGGAAATAGGCGGATTATATAACTTGTGTTTTGGAGATTATATTTTATTCTACGAAGAAGTGGCTGCTGAGTGCTGCGGGAATTGCTGAAGTGCTGCAGTGTAGGTAAACCCCACTACTTAGTAAGGAAGATCTTATTGCATCAATGTTACTAAGGAGTAGTATTAATAGTGACACACAGGTGCGCAGGTGTGCACCGGCGGTGCTCCCTACGAAAAGAATACAAGTAAATAGCTTATAAGTGGCCTATAGCACCGCTGGTGTGCACCAGCGGTGCTCCATACAAACGAGTTTACGCTTTATTGAGTGTTACTAAGATTACCATAAGGCCAGTTTACTAACCAGGTAATGTGGGAAACATAGGTATTAGGTGCCCTCGCCCGGTTGTTAGAGTTGGTGAGCACCCATAATTCAGGAGCTGATGTTTTAGCTGCTCCCCGCACAAAGTAACCAGGTGCTTACGAGTCTAGGGCAAGCTACCAGTACTGACCGGTACGCAAGACACGCTCGGAAGGGAAAGGCCGACAGCGGGCTGATCCTTGCCAGAAGGTCAATCCTTATCTTGTCCTCACTATTTTGAGACACGTCCTGATGGCGTATCAATGATCGACGCGTAAAGTACATGCTGATGATCATTCCCGCGAAGACGCCTATCACAGACGCGATCGAGGACTTTTCTACGACGATTCATTGTATGGTCTGCATTCAATACCCAGCTCGTCAGCAATGATCATCGCAGCCTTTTAGGCTACAAAGTCACTGCTGCCGGCGGCAGTAATCAGGAATATGAAGGAACTAATGAATGAAGACAATATGGGTGGTTCCTGCACAGCGGCTGTAGAAGCTACTAGCACTGACCGGCACGCAAGATGCGCGTGTAAGGGAAAGGCCGACAGTGTGCTGATCCTTGCCAGAGGGTCAATCCTTATATCGTCCTTACTATTTTGAGACACGTTCTGATTACGTATCAATGATCGACGCGTGAAGTACATGCTGATGATCATTCCTGGGGAGGCGCCTGTCACAGACGCGATCGAGGACTTTTCCCCGACGACTCACTGTATGGTCTGCATTCAATACCCAGCTCATCAGCAATGATCATCGCAGCCTTCTCTCCAATGAGAAGCGCTGTCGAATAGGTGTTCTAGACAGACGGTTAGACTGCACGTCAAATAATCCCCGACTAGCACTCACTGTGCCAACATTTTTCGGCGCAATTGACATGTCCGCAACCTTGAGGTTTGTCACGCCGTAGACATTTAGCCGAGCGTCAACAACCCCTTGATCTGCCCTCGGCTTCATGGCGCAAGTTCCGAGCTACACACGCAAGATTCAGGTACCTCATGTGAAAGCATGAAAGTTTCAGCTGTACATACTGAATGCCATGTCGTTGACACTGAGTATCGATTCAGTATGATAACATAATGATACGGATGCGACATACCGCAGTCACGATTGTATCGATCGATCGCTTCGTCATCTTCTGCTGTGTAGATTAAGTCAGGCGCATTCAAGTCCACTGGACCGGTCGTTTCTCTGCAGACCGCAGCACTTCCCTCTGGGAAACAAGGATGGCCGGCGGGGACTTCACCTCTGTATGAAGGCATGCGTCGAAGAATTTCGCGCGTCTTTTTGTACCCAAAGTTAAGAGGTACAATATCGGATGGACTGTGTGGATTATAGTAGTCATTATTGAGATGAAATTGCAGACTCACTCATCCAGGTAGCCTGTATTGAAGTCGAGTCCTTCCTGGCCGTTCTCGTCCAATTTGATATGAACACTGCCGGCGGACGCGGGGTACAACTATCGGAAAATTCAGAACAAAGATTGCGGGATAGTAGATGGGGTTAGTACTGTGAAATAGAAAGCAGCCAAGCAATTGCGAGGAGGAAGGCTCCCCGAGAGTAGCCCAGCGTATCTGGTTATTGGTTATTGTGAGCATTCGTAAGTCATCAAGGCAAAATAATGTGCACACACCCTTCAGAAAGAGCAAATATTGCAACAGCCTTGTCTGGGCGGTCCTGGAAGAACTCCTTCCATCGTGGTTGAAAGGCTGAACCCATGGCTTTCAGCTCGTCATCGTCAGGACGCCATTTGATTTTTGCATCGATTCCACTGAAACGACAATTAATACGTCACCAGCATTGAAGGTTTTGTACCGACTTTTGGGCAATAAGTGACTTGCCATTAATTTTCCATTGCGCCACGTGTTCTATAATATTTCCCTGGCGGTTGAAGGGACTCAGAATATGACGAGAACATACTTACCCTGGACAACACTCTCCTTCCCACGCCAGAGGGAATCCATAGTAATAGCTCCGTCAGCACAAAAGTATGGAACAGAGACGAGGTTGTGATCTCTTAACCCTAAGTTAACATTATGAGATAAATGGTTGAACACGGACCGCAATAATTTTCTCCGACGCCAGGCAAGTCCACCAGTTGCTGGATGCCGCATCGCTTGAGAATCGCTTCTGCACCGATGCCAGACCTCTCGAGAATGGCTGGCGAGCCGAACGCCCCAGCAGAGACAACAACAAGCTTCGATGCTCTTACGATGCTTGATGACTGACCTGCGTCTGGGCAAGACACTGGATCGCTGGTGAACTCGACGCCTACGGCGCGCTTATCTCTTTCATTCGAAAAAGACATCAGCAGTTGGGCACGGCTGCAATCCAACTTGTTACAACACTCACTGGAAGATCACGCGCTTCACGCGCTTGCCGACCCATATCTGCAAATTTGCATTGTGAGCTTGGTTGTAGATATAGTGGTGGGCTGCGTCAGAACGCCTTCCGGTTGTCCCGTCAATGTACCTTCTTATCTATGAGGTCAATTCACAAATAGACGACGAGCACAAGCTCACTTTGCCCATGACTGAAATGGATCTCGTTAGCGGACTCCACACACAGAGAAAGAAAATCAGGTGGCGCACACTGTACGTGTTACATGTTTCTAAATCATCAGTGTCTTCGACATATTTCCTCTTGTGGTACGTCGTGCCAACACGGATAAACTCTTCGGTGACACCTAGTTTGCATCCACCATAGGACACTTTGATAGGTCCACCGTACCCGTGGGTTGGGCGATCGGGCAGCACCTCATATGACTCCAGCTAAGTAATGAATAGTTCAGCTTGAGACATCAAAGATGATTCAATCGAGAACCTTCTTCATGAGGGGAATCAAGTTCTTAGGTTCCCACCCATCGGCTCCCCAGTCATCAAAATCTGAGGCAGGCGCACGAGTGTAAACCATAGCTGACCGAGTCAACATATCCGAGTCAGAGCCATGCTATTTAGTCAAGAACGCTACGAACCATTCACACTTGACCCTCCACCAATGCAATGGGCGGACCGAACGATCGGAGCACGACCGTTGAGACGTGGACTTGGATTTCCAACATTCAATGTCATGGTGGTACTTGTGGGCCCATGGTGGCTTGTAAATCGGTAAGGCTGCACATGCGCAGCTTCATTAAGCGTGTGTTGGCCCCCTTCGAGAATTAAGATACTAAGCGAGGGGTCCCGTGCAGCCAGGCGGCCTGCGACGACACAAGCCGTGGTACCGCCTGAACCGCGATACAGCGTTACGTCAAGAGAATCACCATCAATGCAAGATGTATTACTACTCGCCTCCAGCAAAAATAATGTCGAATTCTGATATGACTGGATGAGACATCGAAGGGTGCTTCAACCACGACACCAATCGTCAGTGCGTCCAATTTTATATCCCTCGCTGGAGCGAATAACAAAGACAGCGCTGGCACTAATTTCAGAAGGTTTTCCCGCATTGCTGTCATGCAAGCCAAGAATTTTAATAAACAGAGTGCAGTTTGAAATTTGAGCGAACGGCGAACGGAGGCGTGAGCCCGGGATTCCTTCATTTAATGAAAACTTAATTTGTTCTTGTAAAATGTTCGAACGAAATCGAAATCCTGAACAAACCATGATGCAACATGTTCACGGCGGGATAACTCATTGTAAATTCGCATGAACCTTTGTACATTTATTATAATTATCGCTAAATTATTGCTCGCGAGTGAGATATGTTGGGGCAGTAAAAAACTTTCTCTAATCCGCTAAGGTGCCTACCTGTGCGAAATTATAATGAATTAGAGAAAAGTTTGTCAAACTCGACATACTTAATCTAGGTTTGCATCGGAGGGTTTTCCTGATGAGAGCAGACCCGGGATCAAAGCTGTGAAGGCTACAAAGCTGCCGACGGCAGTAATCAGGAATATGAAGGAACCAGTGAATGAAGGCAATATGGGTGGTTGTTCCTGCACAGCGGCTGTAGAAGCTACTAGCACTGACCAGCACGCAAGAGGCGCGTGTAAGGGAAAGGCCGACAGTGTGGCGATCCTTGCCAGAAGGTCAATCCGTATATTGTCCTCACTATTTCGAGACACGTTCCAATTGCGCATCAATGATCGACCCGTAAAGTACATGCTAATGATCATTCCTGGGGAGGCGCCTGTCACAGACGCGATCGAGGACTTTTCCCCGACGACTCACTGTATGGTCTGCATTCAATACCCAGCTCATCAGCAATGATCATCGCAGCCTTCTCTCCAATGAGAAGCGCTGTCGAATAGGTGTTCTAGACAGACGGTTAGACTGCACGTCAAATAATCCCCGACTAGCACTCACTGTGCCAACATTTTTCGGCGCAATTGACATGTCCGCAACCTTGAGGTTTGTCACGCCGTAGACATTTAGCCGAGTGTCAACAACCCCTTGATCTGCTCTCGGCTTCATGGCGCAAGTTCCGAGCTACACACGCAAGGTTCAGGTATCTCATGTTAAATCATGAAAGTTCCAGCTGTACACACCGAATGCCATGTCGTTTGCACTAAGTATCAATTCAGCATTTTAACATAATGATAGAGATGTGACATACTGCGGTCACGATGGTATCGATCGATCGCCTCGTCATCTTCTGCTGTGTAGATTAAGTCAGGCGCATTCAAGTCCACCGGACCGGTCGTTTCTCTGCAGACCGCAGCACTTCCCTCTGGGAAACAAGGATGGCCGGCGGGGACTTCACCTCTGTTTGAGGGCATGCGTCGAAAAATTTCGCGCATCTTTTTGTACCCAAAGTTAATAGGTACAATATCGGATGGACTGTGTGGATTATAGTAGTCATCGGTGAAATGAAATTGCCGACTCACTCATCCAGGTATCCTGTATTGAAGTCGATTCCCTCCCGGCCGTTCTCGTCCAATTTGATATGAATACTGCCGACAGACGCGGGGTACAACTATTGGAAAATTCAGAACAAAGATTACGGGATAGTAGATGGGGGTAGTACTGTATAATAGAAAGCAGCCAGGTAATTGCGAGGAGGAAGGATACTCAAGAGTGATCCAGCGTATCTAGTTATTGTGAGCATTCATAAGTCATCAAAGCAAAATAATGTGTACACACCCTTCAGAAATAGCAAATATTGCAACAGCCTTGTCTGGGCGGTCCTGGAAGAACTCCTTCCATCGTGGTTGAAAGGCTGAACCCATGGCTTTCAGCTCGTCGTCGTCAGGACGCCATTTGATTCTTGCATCGGTTCCACTGAAATGCCAATCAATACGTCACCAGCATTGAAAGTTTTGTACCAACTTTTGGGCAATAAGTGACTTGCCATTAATTTTCCATTGCGCCAGGTTTTCTATAATATTTCCCGGGCGGTTAAAGGGACTCAAAATCTGACGAGAACATGCTTACCTTGGACAGTACTCTCCTTCCCACGCCAGAGCGGATCCATAGTAATAGCTCCGTCAGCAGCAAAGTATGGAACCGAGAGGACGTTGTGATCTCTTAACCCTAAGTTAACATTATGAGATAAATGGTTGAACACGGACCGCAATAATTTTCTCCCACGCCAGGCAAGTCCACCAGTTGCTGGATGCCGCACCGCTTGAGAATCGCTTCTGCACCGATGCCAGACCTCTCGAGAATGGCTGGCGAACCGAACGCCCCAGCAGAGACAACAACAAGCTTTGATACTCTCACAATGCTTGATGACTGACCCGCGTCTGGGCAAGACACTGGATCGCTGGTGAACTCGACGCCTACGGCACGCTTATCTCTTTTATTCGAAAAAGGCTCATCAGCAGTTGGGCCCAACTTGTTGTGCACACTCACTGGAACATCACACGCTTCACGCGCTTGCCGACCCATATTTGCAAATTTGCATTGTGAGCCTGGTTGTAGACATAGTGGTGCGCCGCATCAGAACGTCTTCCTGTTGTCCCGTCAACGTACCTTCTCATATATGAGGTCAATTCACAAATAGATGACGAGCACAAGCTCACTTCGCCCATGGCTAAATTGGATGTTGTTAGCGGACTCTGCACACGGAGAAAGAAAGTCAGGTGGCGCACACTGTATGTGTTACATGTTTCTAAATCATCAGTGTCTTCGGCATATTGCCTCTTGTGATACGTAGTACCAACACGGATGAACTCTTCGCTGGCACGTAGTTTGCATCTAGCAGAGGACACTTTGATAGGTCCACTGTACCCGTGGGTTGGGCGATCGGGCTGCACCTCATAAGTCTCCAGCTAAGTAATGAATGGTTCAGCTTGAGAAATTAAAGATGATTCAATCGAGGACCTTCTTCATGATGGGGATCAAGTTCTTAGATTCCCACCCATCGGCTTCCCAGTCATCAAAATCTGAGGCAGGCGCACGAGTGTAAACCATAGCTGACCGAGTCGACATATCAGAGTCGTGCTATTTAGTGCAAGAACGCTACGAACCATTCACACTTGACCCTCCACCAATGCAATGGGCACATTGAACGATCGGAGCACGACCGTTGAGACGTGGACTTGGATTTCCAACGTTGAATGTCATAGTGGTACTCGTAGGCGCTAAATGGCTTGGAAATTGGTAAGGCTGCACATGCGCAGCTTGATTAAGCGTGTGTTGGCCCCCTTCGAGAATTAAGATACTGAGCGAGGGATCCCATGCAGCCAGGCGGCCTGCGACAACACAAGCTGTGGTACCGCCTGAACCGTGATGTGACAGCGTTATGTCAAGGGAATCACCACAATGCAATAGTACATATTACTCACCTCCAGCAAAAATAATGTCGAATTCTGATATGACTGGATGAGACATCGAAGGGTGCTTCAACCACGACACCAATCGTCAGTGCGTCCAAATTTATATCCCTCGCTGGAGTGAATATCAAAGACTGTGCTGGCACTAATTTATTGTATAGATCCGAGGGCCTTTGCACGCCGCACGGCAGAAGGTTTTCCCGCATTGCTGTCATGTATTGCGCTCTCCCGCGTTCATACTACGCCTACTCAGCCGCTGTGCTGTAGTCAGACATGTTCTGGCGTGGCCTGGCGCAAGCAGACAGGCCGCGATCTACCAGCGATCCCCGACTCCCACTTAACATCCATCAGGGAAAACCTCTTTTGGAAACTTTACGAAAATAGTCAAACTCGCATTTAAAAACAAGGGAATTTCAAGAACTTTCAAGAATGTTGCTGAACTATATATTTCGAGGGTATTTCAACGAATTTTGTTATACTCCTCAGATGATAGTTGTTACGAACGGTGCGAGTTCGTAATGGGAACTTGGATAGGGGCTCTTGCTAAGCCTGCTGAGACCAGCGGGCGTTCAATAGCAAGAGTTCTTGAGCAATAACTTTGTTGGTGAGACGAAGGTATTATCGACGATTAGGACGGTGTGTCTCTAATCGTATTCCTCAACTAGCAAGACTGTTGGGCGACGAGCACAACAGAAATTAAGATGAGAAAGCGAAGCTTGCTTAAGGCTTCTAGGAAGTGGGTAGATAGAACCAAGTAGATTCAAGTTAGAGAATACAGGCGATACCCTACTGGTATATATAGGTAGGAAGTGGTTGAGGGCAGGACTGCCGTATTAACGGTAAGGGCAAAGGGGAAAGCAAGTCAGAGATAAGTACCGGTCAGGCGGTAAGGGCATAGGGTTGTGAGTCAGAGAGATGAAACAACGGTAACAGTAAAACGTGCGCAGCGTTCTAGAATGAGCTGCGCGTTTGAAGTGAAATGACGTAGTAAGTACAAAGTGAGACAAGCGAAGAGGAAAATGAATAGGGGCCTAACACGACCTGATGTTCTTGTAACAATAGTTAAATAAGCATGTCTGTCACTGAATAAGTCTACAAAGAAGGTAGAACAGAGTTCCAGAACAGTACTGCTTGTCCATTCAGAAGGTGCTACTGTGCTGAAATTTGGAATAAGATGCCATCAGGGAAAAACTCCTGTGGGAAATTTGCAGAATGAGCTGGTTTTAGTCTACTTTACTCACTTAGTATTGCGGAAAAATAAATCTTCACAGAAAATATAGTATATTAACCTGCATTGAAGCACCAGTCCCTGTATGTATAATGCATTACATCAGTAAAAATCCACTTCAGTCACCCCTCTTCAGGTACCTCTTAGGCACCTATACTTCTCATATTTCCTCTTTAGTAAAGAGGACAGATGGGGCTTTTCTGTCCCCTTTAGTAAGCTAGGAATTCATTCACACTGAGCACTGCCAGTGCGCACCAGCAAAAACCATGACCTCAACACTCAGTTATTTACCTTTGTATTTACCTACAGCACTATTGTTTGTTTACTGTTTACTCTACACTTTTCGCAGGCCTTTCTCCCACACCTGTCATTGTCCTCAACAACAAGCTCAATACTTTCATGGTGTCCTTTCTTTTTCCCTCTCTTCTTTGCCTGTACTATGGTACTTTTACCTGGCAACATCCACCATGTTGACTCTTGGCAAGCATCTGTTGCTGAACATAGAACTTTAGCTGGCCATCAACATCTTCACACTCAGCAAGCATCTGTTGCTGATCGCTGAGCTTCAGCTGGCCGTCAATGGTATGTAGTCCTTCCTCATTACCTCTGCAATTGAGCCCAGGGACTACCATGTGCTCAGCACATGTATTGACACGTTTGCTTACTTGTTTTGTTTTTGTCTCAGCAGGAACCTCCTTGTCTCTCAACCTCTACTATGTTAATAGCACATGGTCAATACTTCCTGACACTTGTTAGGTGGTGTCTCCCGCAAATGCATTGTGCAAGTAGGTGGCAGCAAAGCCAAAGCTATGTGAGTTAGTGGCATCCGGCAGTGCGAAGAAGAAGCCAAAGCCGTTCGTGCTGCACTACTAAGAAGTATGTCTTTTTTTAATCTGTTTAACTACGCTGAACCATTTGTAGAGCTTCCTCTACATGAACATGAGCAGCTCCTGGCTTCCGAGTCACTGGCCATGTCCAATGTTGGTGTTTCATCGGCCACTGCCACAGATACTCATGTGGGGACCAACCTCATGGACTTTGATGCCATACTCCCTCCACCTGGCGAAGAGGGCTTTGCTACAAGTCATTGCAGTGAGGAACACGCATTGTATTCAGAGCTTGAGCAAATGGCTCATGCACACAATAAGTGAGTTGCTGCCCACTTAATTACTTCTATGATCAACCATTGCACTACCAGACCTGCCGACACACGTGACTGGAGCCTTCGTATCACCTCCCAGGTTGCTGCATGGGCTGCACAATACAAAGCCCTTACAGATGTGCTACTTGCATACCTTGACAACCCTATAGAGCAGCCGCAGATCAATGACTCTGATGACATGTTTGAAATGGAGGTTGTGGATATTTTTGGTGAGTTATGTACATGGCCTTTGCTTCTTACTAACAGCTGCTGTGCTCTAGGCCATTCCATCCACCAATTCAAGCACAAATCTATATTCACCAATGTCACATTACTACATTACAGTTGCATTGGATCCTTGCCTGTGAAGCCGAATATGGCTATTACTGTTCGGATGCTCACTGTCTATTGACAAACCCACCATGTTTGTCCTCACCTTAGCATCCATGTGGAAGCAAAGAAATTATGTCATATGCAGAATGTAAGTGCCATTCTCACTCACAGTATCATTTCCGCAATTAACTGTGTTTCAGATATGTTATTGGCGGTACTTGGCTGATCAATTACATGCTGCCTATGATGTCTACCTCAAACTACAGTGACACATTACTCATCATCTAGACAAACATCTGGGGAGAGGTACTCCAGACTGGTGGATGCATAATTCCTGCCCTGCATGCCAGTATACACTTGAACAAGAGCCCCCATTGCTTTACTCCATCATATGTGCCTGTGATGGCAATAATTCTGCCAAGCTTGTGGACCCTGCAGTTTGCAGTGGAGTTGAGTGCTCAGACCCTTGTTCTGGCACCTCCCCCATTTGGCTCAGCAAGACTTACATTGATCAATTTGCTGATGAGGTTGGCAATGCCCGCCAAAACACCCACCCCCATGCGCCATCTGCCCACACTTGGGATCTGGATGATCCTTGGATTGAGGAACCAGATTTGGCTGATTCTTTGGAGGCAGCAAGTATATGTGTTGACCAATGGTGTAATACAGCTCCAGAATCCCGCAAGAAAATGTTTGCTATATTCAAGAAGTCCGGAATTTTTATCACTGTGTGTCGTCACAGTTTCCTTCTTACCATATGTGACATGGTGTGGAGTGGTGAGCTGTAAGTGTTATTAGAATTATTACGACAGGACACTGACTATTGGTAGTATGAAATATCCGATAGCTAGCCTCAAGAAATTGATGGACATGTTCGGCAAGAATATTCTTTATGGCTACAACATCAAGTGCACACTGGAAAAGATACTCATCTGCAGCTTGCTAGCCAATCAGATCAAACAACTGAACCTTCAAGGTGTCATCCCTGCCTTCCATGGTCACATGCACAATCACCTTTGTCAGGTGCAGCACCACTCGAAGTACAAGGCTGGTGCTGGTAAGGAAGACTTTGAGACGTGCAAGTGAGTTTTCTCTGAGTCTAATGCTCTCGCCTCCAAAATTCACAATGCTACTGAGTTTCACCATCATCAAGCTCTTGACAAGCACTTTTGCTTCACTGACATGGATAAATATGCGAATTTGTGTATGCATCAATAACTCCCTTCGATTTACTCAACTTATGACATGTTTAGCTAATTTTCTTTATAATAATTATGTCCAAGCACTGCAAATGACCTTCGCTACCGCCACCTTCCTCGACAAGTGCTCAATCTCATGCGATTCACCTTTTGAAAGTGATTTGCTTGATGAGAAGGCATTGTTGGAGAAGATGACACGCAAGAAAGAGGACACCATTGTCGAAATCAACTATGTCAAGGCTTTACTTGAATATGACAGCGCTTTGTAAGTCTCATTTTGACGTGATTATCCAATTTAATAATAGCTTCATTACAACAGGCAAGCATACAATGCCACACACACCAAATTCAGCAAGCTGGATCTCAGGTCTAACTACTTGTTGAAGGAGATCAGGAATGTCAGATGACGCCACATGCATGCCACTTCTAAGCAGGACCAAAAGCAGAAAATTGTCGAGGATTTTGAGTGTCAGATGGGTATTGATGAGAGGTGGGGCCCAGAACACCCTGAATGCATAAAGGCATAGTCGCACATCACGCACCACCTGTTCTTCAAAGCTCTTGATGATGTTGAGAGACTGGTAGTCATGCGGCTGCTGGAGCTCACAAAGCTACAAATGAATGTACTTGGTATCAACAGCCATTCGAAGTGCCCTCCAATGGTACAACAAATATGCTGCTGACATGTCACCTCCCTGCCCTCCCCTTGAATGGGAACACATAGTTGAATATTCATTTCTGGCCGAGTTTGACCTACTCCATGATAGTGATGCACAGTTGCACTCAAAACGGTGGGCAAATCCTCTGTACCAACAAGCACCCATCCAATATTTTGATGGTATGCATGCCAAGGAGGAGATACAGTGGTTAAACATCGAAATTGGCCACCTGCTGATGAAAATTCGCAATGATGCTGTTTATTACCCACAGACTATTGAGGCCCTTGTTGCTAACAATCCCCCGCTTGCCTCTGAGCTTGGTTGACAATGGCACCAGCTCCATTCCATCAATTTCTGGCATTTACAATGCATTTGCCAAATACAGGGCCTTAGTGGTTATTCTGGTCCACTGGAGCCAGGCACTTGCATTGGGGTAGTGGCTGGTGTGATGCCTAATGATAGTTTACCTGATAGTGTGACTGACATTGAAGATATTGATAGAGAGGATCTTTACGATGGAGAATGCATGCAGCAGGTTGAGGGGTATATCAACAGACTTGACCATCATATTGTGGATGATATGTAGTTGGAATATGATACAGTGCCAATGACATATGTTTTCTGTATACATCAAGTGACGCCTAAGATCTTGAGACTGTACATAGATTAAATCTGAACATTTGAACATGGAGAGACTTTGTAACATTTGTATGATAGGGTCTCAGCAATCATGCTGATGAAATAACATCAACTAAAGCCATCGGACACATTGATGTTGAGCCTATATCTACTCCAGCTGGTGACAGCACAGTGGTCAGGCCAGTCACGTCTTAAGTTGTTTGAATATTAATCAGATACAGCCGTGAGTTACAATTGAGTGGCTCAAACACGCTACGTACAGGTGTTTGTGCTATTTTAGGGCATTGTGCCATGTTCACTAATTGATGTTCCTCAGTTCCTAGTACTTCCAACTACCACTATGTCTATATCAAATGCAGTATGGCCACCAGCCAACAGTGGATGGACTTGTGGAAGTCCTTACTATTCTTCCTCGTCCACTGATGCTGGCTGGCATAGCTGGGATTCAAGATTGGTGGAAATCAGCTGTTCTTGCCATGCTCATTCACCAACTACATAACGACGGCGACCACATCAACCTCACCCATGGATTTCACTATCTTATGCCCACACACTACTGCACAGGTACTTCATCTTATAGTTCCAGCCAACAAACCTCCCAGGACTAGCACATGATGGGTTGGCGGTCTAGTTCTGATCACACCAAGGCTATATTGTCTCTGATTTTTGATCTGGTGCATTGATGCTTCTATTTACATTAAATTCATGCTGATGTATACATTACAATGCACTGCACTTGATAGACTGACAGGAGGTTCTACCCTGCTATTCCATCACCCTGGCGCTACTGTTCCAGGCAGTGACATTACTCCAGAGTTGCTGAAAGCTGAAGTCTATGTCAACCCAAGGGTGCTTGGAGAGGACATTAATTTACATCAGGCAGTCGCAGAGATGTCTCAGCTATTTATTGAGCAGTTTGCAACTCCTCTCGCACATCAGTTTGCAGCCTCACATACCCTCAACAATTGGCCAACATCTTCTGCATCTAGTATGACTCCATCACATCCACCATCAACACAATCCAATCTCCTTCCTCTCATCCCTGTGCCTGTGTCAAGAGCCTTGTGTCATTTTCAAGTCTGTGGCCATCCCGCTGGCAGTCTTGCCCAAATCATAGGTTTGAACTCGGTCTTTGTATCATCTGTTCCACAGGGGTCTCTCCTTACATGGGTTGCACAAGCAGTTCCTGTGACACCAATTTCCACGATTCCATCAAGGCCTCGGGCATCACCAGGTGCAAAAAAGACTGTGCGTGCACCAGGTTCTGTATGTCTATATGTTTTATATCAATGTCAGCGCTCATGTATTGTACTTAGCAGAGCCAGAAATCTCCGGTCGTTGTTTATGACTTTGACTCAGATGATGATGGCTACCCGGATCCAGGGCCTATCACTCCTACCAGGGCTAAAAGTTCTTTGTCCACGACAGTCAGCAAGCAGCCAGCTTCTACCATCCTGGGGCCTATCACTCCTATCAGGGCTAGCAGTTCTTCATCCATGACAGTTGGCAAGCAGCCAGCTTCCACCATCATGTCTTGTCACTATCTCTTTTCTGCCTCACAAGGAGTGCCATATGTCCTCATTTTATTCGGTCCTGAAACCAAAAAAGCAATTGAAACACTCGGGCTCCCAGACACACTTCACGCCATTTGCATTGAAATCAAGCAGAGATTTTTGACCAAGCAATGGGCCTTGATGCTTATGGAGGAAGGTCATATTAGCATGGAGGATGCTGAAGCGATCTCGGAGGCGATGCTCTTGGATGTTAGTTGCATTTCAAATGTGTAATGTTTTGATATTGACTCCACTGCCCTTGTCATGCTATATATCACCATGTATGTCCGTTCAAAATATTGGAATTGTTCTTTGCCAAACGACCAGAGCCTATGAGGATGATTCCTTGCCCTCACAATGTACGGCGGCTACTCTCACACCACCGTGGGCCTTATGTCAAAGTCTCTAAAGAATTTCGAGCCTTGCTCACTCAGCAACAACAGGACAAATGCATTGATGAAGATGCTGAAGTACAAGCTGTCCTCCACTATCTAGATGACAAAGCTACAGAGCTTGCACACATTTTCAAAAGGCCTTGACGCCATTATTTGGAGCAATTTTCCTTGGGCTCGACACTTCAATGGAAGAAGCAAGAGAAAACCAGCGCATGGTCAGCATGGGTCCACTTCAAGGGTATCAAGTACAATTCCAGTGAGTACAGCAGTTTTTAGTATGGTTCACACTGCTGATGTTTATTCTACAGGTAGTGATAGGCGGTCAAAGATGGTAGAGATCATCAATGACCGAGCTGAATACAGCAGCCTTATGGAGGAAGAAAAGGAGGAGCTTGTCAAGGAGTTCAATGAGGTCAAAAAACATGCCACTAATCATCCACCCAACATCACCCCTCATGTCAAGGAAACTGAGGGCGCAAAAAGCTTCCAGGCCATTAAGGATGAGGTATGATTTTTTATCACCTGGTATAGCTACTTGTCTAACATGATTCTCATAGCTAGATGCCCTTTCACAATGTGCTGGCATTGAAGCATTCATTTTTATGGTCCGCAGCAAGTCAGATTTTCAAATGGCACCCAAGGCTTACTTTACCAGTCCTGAGTGTGAGCAATTCACACGTGTTTACTTGCAGCACGATGCTGCACGCACAGCTACCAACTTTGAGAGTGTGATGCTGTCGAGGGGGCTCTTAAATTGTTTGTTTGTCTTATTTATATATTCTTTGTATCTAATTCTTGTTATAGCTGCGCCATCCAACCATAAGGATCGTGTATTGAGGGCCAAATCAGCCATCTGTACTGGCTTACGAGAGTCTCTTTGTAAGTATTTAATCATTTTATAATTATGATTCTAACATTACTAGGTGAAGTAACCAACGACACATCAGCAACTGTTGAGTTTATGAAATATGAAGCCTCAGTTGTTCGCCACTGTCATGTCAAACTCATGGGGTGGAACCACCCTCAATGGGCCAATCCCTCAGATCTTAAGGGCAGTGTTGAGGCGCTCAAGAGGCTTGCTGATGCCATCAAGGCTAAGACCTACCACTTCGTGGAAATTAGTGCGGAGGAAGTTGAAGAATGAAGAAGAAAGATGACAGATCTTGGAGCAGTACTGACTCCTGAAACAGAGCCCCCCACTCCACCACCTACTCTAGAGCCTTTGTCTAACTCGGATACCTTCCACACCCAGGTCACACAGCCTTCTCCTTCTTCGGTGGAACCAGACTTGTCTTCGCATCCGTTATCGGAACCTAATACCTTAGTTGACACATGTCACAACCCTTTTAACGAATTAACGTAGGGGCAGAGACTAGGACTCAAACAAGGTTTATCACAACAAAGAGAAGAGAATAAATGAGCAGGGACGTCTTGGATTGCGAAAGCAGTAAGCTAATACACAAGAGGTTTGAACTAAAGAACTACTGACTACAACGAGCTACCTATATACATATATTAAGGCGGAGATTGAATCTGAGAATGAACTAACTAGCCAATCATTAATTAGAAAGAGAATCGTACGATGTTTACATAATAGAATATTCTGGAATCGAGTCACGTGATACTTATCTAATCTTATCTATACTATGATGTCATCAAACATGTGGCTGCTGCGGAAAGGTTCTGGAAAGTGTCACGTGACTTAATAGTTTGTGACAGGAAGTCATATTCAGGAATTTCAGAGATGGAAGTAGTAGGCGCTAATGGTATGAAGGGATTCGGGTTAGGGTTTGTGAAGGTTATCGGTACAGACACTGGTTTGGGCGCTTCTACAGGCGCTTGTTCTAGGCGCTTAATGGGTGTCTTACGAGTATTCAAGAAAGAATAATGGTTTGTATTTGGAACTCGTGACATTACCCCCTCTCTAGGATGAGCGTCATCGCAAATGTAGGATGGTCGAATATTTTGCGCTCTCCACTTCTTGAACTCTTCTGTATTGAGAATAGATCCTAGAATTCGTTTGGATTTGGCAGCCGTGGGATTTTTCTTATGGAAGTCCGCAATCAGAACCGGGGAGTTTTTAACATTTTCTTCTGACTCCCATGTCGATTCTTCTATTGGATATCCTTCCCATTTTACTCGGTATTGCACTTTTCCTCGGATTTGTCGGCTATCTAATATCTCTTCTATGACAAATTCTTCCTGATCGTCAACTATGTCTGGAGGTGGTCGGGTGGGTTGAGAATGAGGGATCAATTGAGATGCATAATATGGAGTAAGCAATTCGACGTGGAACACCGGGTGAATCTTATAACTTTCCGGTAATTTCAATTTATAGTTCACTTCGCCGGTCTTCTCTAGTATTTCAAAGGGCCCAAGACGACGATCTGACAACTTTTGACTTGGACGACGTTGTTTGATATTCTTTGCGTCTAGCCAGACCTTGTCTCCCTTTTCATACTGAGGTGCGTCTTTCACTCCTCGGTCATAAAAGCGTTTCATGCGTTCATTAACCATTTTTAGAGTATTTTCCGCATCATCTCTTGCTTCTCTCATCTGATCTGCTCTCTCATCGGCAACGGGAATAAGGGATTTGGAGTTCGGAGATACGGTGAATTCGGGATTATATCCATAGAGGACTTTGAACGGACTATGACCGGTTACTGTGACTGCATTGTTATGTGAAAACTCTGCTATTGGCAGCCAAGATACCCAATCATTTTGTCTATATGAGGCAAACATGCGCAAGTATTGTTCAACTTCTTGGTTTACACGTTCTGTTTGTCCGTCTGTTCTGGGATGATAGGAGGTCGACGCAGACCATTTCGTTCCTAATCTTTTTGATACTTGTCCCATAAACTTCGAGATGAACTGTGTTCCTCTATCCAAAATCACTTTCTTTGGTGTACCATGATGTTTCCATACATTTTTCAGAAATAGCTCTGCAATTCCCTTCGAGTCTACGTCTTTGGTGGTGGGAATGAAGTGTGATTGTTTCGAAAATCGATCAACGACAACGAATATACTGTCACATCCTTCACTCTTCGGTAAATCCACTATCAGGTCGCATGAGATCATTTGCCAAGGTCCTTCTGGGACTTCATTTGGCTGCAAAGGTCCCGTTGGTTTACTTGGGAACACTTTCGTTTGTTTGCATCGATCACAACCGTCTACGTAATCATGGACATACTTCATCATTGAAGGCCACCAATAGTTTCTGGAAATCAATTCTAAGGTTTTGGCACGTCCAGGATGACCAGCCGGTGGAGAGTCGTGAAACAACTCCAATATCTTTCGGCGGATTTCTTTATCGTTTGGAACATATACCATGCCTCGGAATAACACCAATCCATCCTCAATGTTCCATTCTTCGATTCCTCTACACAATTGTACCGGTGCTGCTTTAAGCGTTTCTAGTGCTTTCATTACTTCGGGCTCTCGTTCTGTGCTCTTTCTTATCTCTTTCATGAGCGAACTTTCTCCTTCTATGAGAATCTGGCCTCTTTTAGCAGCATTAATCTTAAAGAACTCCGGTTTTAACAAAATACGATCAGAGTTATCGTTTTCTACCCCCCCTCTGTGGTCTTCTCTCCGAGATAGACGATCAGCCTTATCATTGACTACACCAGGCTTATGTTGGAGTGTAAATTCATACTCTGCCAGGAACAAACTCCATCTGGCTTGCCTTCGTGTCAACTTTTGACTCGTCATAAAATACTCGAGATTCTTATGATCCGTCCAGATCTCCACATGTTGGGGTTTCCCTTGCACATAGTGCCTCCACTCTTTCATCCTAATGTTGTTGTACCCCCATTGTACATCCATCTTGGAGTACATCGTAGCACCAGTAAGGGCATCTATCAGGTCTTGAGATCTCGGTAGCGGATATGCATTTTTAACCGTCTTCTCATTAAGCCTTCTATAGTCCATTACAGGTCTCAACTTGCCATCTTTTTTGGCCACAAAGAAGAAAGGTGCTGCTACTGGAGATTGTGAATCTCTAATACGTCCTAGTGCAGTCTCGGCTTTTAACCAATCTTTCAAAGTGTCCATTTCCTTTGGTGACAAGGGATAGGGTTTCGCATTCGGAGGAAGATCATTGTCATCTTTGAGATCTATCGCATGATCCCACTTCTTTCTTTCAGGAAATCTCTTAGACTCCTCTTCTGAGAATACTCCCAGGTAGTCGTGTAGCCATTCAGGAACCATTTCCTCTACCGACTTCTTCTTCTTCATAGCTTCTTCTGCTACCTTCTGCTCCGTGGCGACCGAGGCTTTGTATCTAATCCATCTTTCAGGACTATCTTCGTCTTCCACCTCTTCACAGGTCACCTTCCTCTCTTCTATCTCCTCATCGTCATCCTCTTCTGTGGGAATCAGATCTGGAACTCTATCTACTTGTTTTTGTGCTTTTCTATTTTCTCTATTTTTTTGCCTTTGTTCCTTTTTCGTAATACATTTAACCGGACATCTAGATAATGAGAAACGTCCTGCATTCCAATCTATTTCTGGATTATGAAATCTTAACCAATCTATGCCGATGATGACATCATCGCTTCCCAAGTCTGTAACCATGAAAGCTGCTTTACTTTCTTCATGATCACCGATCTTTAGACCTAGTTCCGCGAAGTGTGTCATCGATCCTGCGGCATTTAAAGAACCATCAATGTTCTTGACCAGAATAGATTTTATTAATTTACGACAGCGAACATCATTGTCCAACACAAACTTCTTGTTAATAAATAACGTAGATGCCCCACAGTCCACAAGGGCTCTAATGTCCGCAGTCTTTTTCTTTCCTACCAACGTTATTGGAATGTAGAAGTGTTCTGATTTTGATCGTAAGTGTACTTCTTCTACTTCCGCAAAGCTGGATAGGATCGAATATCTGCTTCCAGACACGTTTTCTTCCTCTGGTTCTTCTAGGATTTCTTTTTTCCTAGTGGCTACCCACTCTGTAAACCATTTCGGCGGTTGTGATCTCTCGGCCTTTTCCTTTGCCAAGAATTCTTTGCCTCGTGGTGTACTGGTCCAATCTCGGAACCATTTGGGTGCTTCTATCTTTGCTTCTCCATGAGTCAAAGATTCTATGAACCACTTTGGAAGATCGTTGTCTTTCGCGGGAAGATTAGGAGTTCATGTTTCTGTCTCTCTCTGTGGAGACGCGGTTCTGCAGTTTCTTGCAATATGGTTCGGCTTTCCACAACGGTAACATACAAAGGATTTTCCATTGAGCGCTTCCCCTAATGCATTGAACTCTTGCAAGGAATACATTTTCTTTGTCATTGTACCAGTTGTATTCTGGAACCCAATTTACAATGACTATTGGTAGACTAGTCGTAATGGTCTACCCGAAAAGGAATGATGAATTGATGAGCTAGTCGTAACGGCTCATCCGACAGGGAAGGATGGTGAAATGGAAGTGGAAAAGGAATACATAAATGGAAAACTGAAGCGGTCCCCGATATCTGATCGGATCTACCTCGTACTTCAGGGTCAAAGGGTCCTGGTAAAACCCAACTGACTCTTCCCTAGATACTGACTAAGAAAAAATGTATGTAATGCTACACTCGCCAAGTGGGAAAACTAGAACGACACGACCGCTCTTCCAGGCAATGCCTTACAAGCGTCAGTTCTGGACTAGAAAATTCCTCTAGATACTTGGGTAGAGTAACCTACGTATCGTATGAAGAAAAGATGATAGGTAAAAGGAAATTATAGTAACGTTGAGCAGGCAGGGTCTTGGGCCAGCACTCAAAGTTGTAGTGACATGCCTAATGTCGTGAACACCTCCGTATACTGGTGGCTGCAATGTACGGCAGGGCCTGGTATAGGACTACTAACTACGAAGCGGATAGGTATGAATGCGCTCAAGCGAGCAAAGGGGAGAGTGATAGAATCAAAGGTCTCAGCGGTTAAGCCGGGCAAGATAAAACGTGTAACGGTCTGTTTGATGTGAGTATCGCGAGTACTGTCGCTAGATTCTCAGATCAAAGAGAAAAAGGTGCAAGCAGTAATGCGTGGAGTCGGAGTCCCCTATAGTTCAAACCTAATGTCACAACCCTTTTAACGAATTAATGTAGGGGCAGAGACTAGGACTCAAACAAGGTTTATCACAACAAAGAGAAGAGAATAAATGAGCAGGGACGTCTTGGATTGCGAAAGCAGTAAGCTAATACACAAGAGGTTTGAACTAAAGAACTACTGACTACAACGAGCTACCTATATACATATATTAAGGCGGAGATTGAATCTGAGAATGAACTAACTAGCCAATCATTAATTAGAAAGAGAATCGTACGATGTTTACATAATAGAATATTCTGGAATCGAGTCACGTGATACTTATCTAATCTTATCTATACTATGATGTCATCAAACATGTGGCTGCTGCGGAAAGGTTCTGGAAAGTGTCACGTGACTTAATAGTTTGTGACAGGAAGTCATATTCAGGAATTTCAGAGATGGAAGTAGTAGGCGCTAATGGTATGAAGGGATTCGGGTTAGGGTTTGTGAAGGTTATCGGTACAGACACTGGTTTGGGCGCTTCTACAGGCGCTTGTTCTAGGCGCTTAATGGGTGTCTTACGAGTATTCAAGAAAGAATAATGGTTTGTATTTGGAACTCGTGACAACACATCGCATATTACTGATGACCTGATAGACCCTGTCCTTCATGCACCTTCAGATGACTTGTCATGTGTCACCCGCAACTCTCATTTGGCTCCCAATGACACTGACAAAGTTATAGAGTCCACCCTTCATGCACCCAGAAGTAAGCCAAAGTCAGTCATTTTTATGGTAATTAATTGACATATTATCTAGATACTCCAACACCAGCAATAGAGCCCTCCATTGAATCCCGCACAGTTAATAACCACCACTGCAAATGCCGGGTGGAGACTGATGAGAATGAGGAACCACAGCCACATGCAAAGCGGACAAGAAAATTGACCACCAAACAGGTAGCACTTGAGGAAGAGGCAAGAGAAAGGTCTGCAGCACAGGGCAAGAGCAAGAGCAGGAAGAAAAATACTTAGTTTTCTTATAGTTAACATTAATAGACTGTTTCGTACCTTGTGGTGATCTCCCCAAAAACTATGATAGACTGGTGATAGTTGAAACACAAGTGATAAGTCAGGAGCCACTCGCGTGCATGAAGAAGCCCTACAAACACATCAGCTTGGTTTGTGTGAAGAGGAAGCTCTACAAACAGGTCAGCTTGGTTCAAACAGATGAACAAACACATACTTCATATAGCGCAGCACAAATGGACACCGCTAACTCACATAGCTTTGCTGCCACCTACTTGCACAATGTATGTGTGGGAGACACCACCTAACAAGTATCGGGAAGTATTGACCATGTGCTGTTAACGTAGTAGAGGTTGAGAGACAAGGAGGTTCCTGCTGAGACAAAAACAAAACAAGTAAGCAAACGTGTCAATACATGTGCTGAGCACATGGTAGTCCCTGGGCTCAATTGCAGAGGTAATGAGGAAGGAATACATACCATTGACGGCCAGCTGAAGCTCAGCGATCAGCAACAGATGCTTGCTGAGTGTGAAGATGTTGATGGCCAGCTAAAGTTCTATGTTCAGCAACAGATGCTTGCCAAGAGTCAACATGGTGGATGTTGCCAGGTAAAAGTACCATAGTACAGGCAAAGAAGAGAGGGAAAAAGAAAGGACACCATGAAAGTATTGAGCTTGTTGTTGAGGACAATGACAGGTGTGGGAGAAAGGCCTGCGAAAAGTGTAGAGTAAACAGTAAACAAACAATAGTGCTGTAGGTAAATACAAAGGTAAATAACTGAGTGTTGAGGTCATGGTTTTTGCTGGTGCGCACTGGCAGTGCTCAGTGTGAATGAATTCCTAGCTTACTAAAGGGGACAGAAAAGCCCCATCTGTCCTCTTTACTAAAGAGGAAATATGGGAAGTATAGGTGCTCTTAGGTACATATATTCTGGCTTACAATCCCACCTAAGGGGTATGATCTTAGATGGTATTTCCATGCAATGCAGGTTATAACCTGGGCCATTCCAATACCTTCCCCAAGAAACCTGGGCCTGCTGGGCTAATGTATTTAATATGTCCCATGACCCATCTGGAGTATCCCAAGTCCCTTTTTATTTTAATACCCAGGGGGTGTCAGGGGTCACTTCTTATGAAAAATTGCCCACGCATTCAGACACTCAGAGTATAATGTTTGTCTTCCATCAATAGGCTAGTAGTAGTAGTACTAGGCAATAGCATGGGTAAAAACGCCTCTTAGTCCCATACTAAGTGGCACCCCGACTAGGACCCCGAAAACCTTAGTCAAACAGTGTGCCCAACGGCATCAACATCACCCAAAAGGCGACCCTCCAGTCTCAAGAACAACCTCATAAAACCCTCACAGTGTTATATATACTAGCTTTACCTATAAAAACCAACAATCCAGCCAGTCTACAATGCCTGCAGACGAACTGAGTAGTTCCCAAATAACAAAAACAAACCGACAGAAAAGAAATGCTGCTGACTATCGTCCATCTAACAGATCCATCCCAGACCTATTAAGCAACCCAATGATACATTTGTTAGTAGTAGATGAAAACACGGCAAGAGCTGAACTAGAGAAGCGCTTTTTTATCACCCCCGCATCTGAAATAACCATAGACACACTAACAACAGCCCTTCTAGACTTTACTGTTCAAATACCCAGCCTCACCCCTCTATGCATTGATATACTTTGAGCTATCTCCATCCTCTTATTCAAAGCTGACCACAACAAAAAAACGAACCTAATCGCCGATTCGATCAAAACGCTACTATCAGACTCCACGAATCAACTAGAAGAAACTATAAAAAGAAAAGAACTAGGCCTAGAATTAGAAAAAACTAACCTTATATCCCTAACAGCACGAGCCGAAGACGCGGCAGATGCAGTCGCAAGCAGTATCAGCGAAGCAAAAAGCATCATAGAATTATTGACACCAACCATAGATTCCCTGCAAACCAAACTCAACGACGTCACCAAGAAGCTAACTGAAATACCTCAAGCACAACAACCTCATCCGCCAACCTCGTACAGTGAAGCAGCTGCCAGAGCCCTGACATTCACCCCAGGACCAGCAGACTGAGCTATAGCCAGAGCAGCAACCCAAGCAAGATAAATTATGATCGACCCCACCCCAGGCAACATCTTATTCCCACTAGGCACCAGCCACACGGACATAGTATCCAAGACCCGCGAGGCACTAGAAAAAGTAAAACCTGCTAATCTAACAGACAAAGACGATGTCAAGGCAATAACCCAACTCAAGAATGGAGGACTTACCATTGAATTAACCATGAAAGCCTTATCCTATTGGTTGCGTTCTCCAGAAGGAAGAACAGCACTAATGAATGAACTTAGTATCCCAGCCAACCTCCACAAGCCAACCCTAGGCCTCGTTATTCAATACCTCCCAACCAACCTCCTGATTGACCGCCAAGACTTCTTAGACCTAGTTGCCAAGGAAAATCAATTGAAAAGGGAACACTTCTCAACCATATGCTGGATCAAACCCCCACACCGACGACTGGCAGGCCAATTCTCTGCATTTGCAATGCTCCAGATCACCAATGCTGAAACGGCCAATCAACTCCTCCGTGATGGACTCTACATTGACCATGTCAAATTAAGGGTATGAAAAGACCGACGCGAACCTATCAGATTCGCTAAATGTCAGAATTACGGCCACATCACAAAGAACTGTCAAGCCACGAAAGACTGCTGTGGCACCTGCGGAAAGGAACACCACACCTCAGAATGCATAGGTGACACTGAAAAGGATGCATGGCGCATGAGCTGCCACAATGGAACACACACCAGCTGGAGCAGAGCCTGTCCAGCATTTGGCAAACGATGCCGAACCATGAATGAAAACTTCCCAGAAAACGCCATGCCTTACTACCCAACCGAAGAACCCTGGACCCAGGTAATGCTCCCACCTAAGGCCCCACCATATCAAAGACCTCCCACCACGACTGAACATGCACGCCCCAATACTCACTGACAGCTAACACTAGGAGAAACGATGAGACCAAGACCATTCCCAACCCCTCGACCACCCTGATCAAACCACGAACGAGAACAAGAACAAGAACGCCCACGCCCAACGCACTCGACCACAGGAGCCAACTCTACAGGAATCAACCATACTAACACCACTAACCGATACTCATCCCTCGCTCCCCCAGACCCATCCGAACCTCAATTCCATACAGCAGTCCCCCCCTGGAACCCTACTAATGTTTGAACAACCAGAAGAACTCCCCATCAGGCTCCGAATTTGGCAGCAAAACCTCAATAACTCAAGAACCGCCCAAGAATCGCTACTCAACGGACCTATGGCCCTCAATTGGGACGTACTCGCACTCCAAGAACACTGCTCAAACAAACTACGCAACACCAGATCCACTCGCAAATGGCACACAGTATACCCTACTCAACACTATACCCACACGCAACAAAAGACATGCGCAGTCACTCTCATCAGCGCCGAATTGGACAAGAACGGCTGGAAACAACTTAACTTTCCCTCTTCAGATGTAGTAGTAATCCAATTCTCAGGACCATTCAGAAAATGTACAGTATTTAATATATATAACGATGGAGAAAAACAGGACACCCTCACAGCACTGGAGAACTATCTAATATCAAACATCGCCACCATCCGCCCTATGATAGACGACCACATGATCTGGTTAGTAGGCAATTTCAACAGACACCATCCTCTCTGGGAAGAAGAACGCAATCACCATCTATTCAATGCAGCTGCAGCCAAACCACTAATGGACCTCATAGCGGACTATGGCATGGACCAACCCCTCCCTCGCGGCTACCCAACCCTTCAATCCTCAAGTACTGGCAATTGGACGAGACCGGACAATGTACTATGCACCGAGAATACCATGGACGCCTTCATCACCTGCAGAACCAATCCAGCACTCCACGGACCAAAGACCGACCATGTCCCTATTCAAAGTACTCTCGAACTATCCGTCCCAAGAATCACAAATGAAGCTATTAGAAACTATCGAGATACAGACTGGGCCAAATTTAATGAGACCCTCAAAGCAAAACTAATGCTACTCCCAGAACCACGTCCATGGGTCACTGAAGATGAATTCCAAAGCGCAGCCAGAACCCTCACAAAAGTGATCTCAGACACCATCAATGAAGTAGTTCCAATATCTCGACCCAGCCCACATTCCAAATGCTGGTGGACACGCGACCTTACAAACCTATGCAAAACAGTCAATGGCCTCAGCCGCCAATCCTATATGATGAGAGGGATTCAAGACCATCCCTGCCATGAAGAGTACAAACGAAGACGCAACAGCTATGCAGAAGCGATCAAGAAAGCGAAGAAGGAACATTGGACCGAATGGCTGGAGCAAATCACCAGCAACGACATATGGACGGCCAACAAGTACATAACTGCAGAACCCACCAATGGAGGCAAAACCCACATACCAACTCTCCACATCAAAGATGCCTCAGGAACCATATGAGACGCCATTGACAATGATGAAAAGAGCAAAGCCCTCGCTAAGTCCTTTTTCCCACCAGCACCAAACATCTCAACTGTCCCAATAGATGCAATATACCCAGACCCTATAGCCCTGGCAGAACTCATTACCAGCGACCAACTTACACAAAACATCATCAAACTAAGTCCATACAAAGCCCCCAGTCCAGATGGTATATGCAACATTGTCTTCAAGAAATGCTCAGCGCTACTCCTCGACCATCTCCTACACATATTCAATTCAGTCTTCCTTCTACGAACCTATTATGAGCCATGGAAAGAATTTACGACCGTAGTCCTACGAAAGCCCGGAAAACCAGATTATACAGTAACGAAAGTGTATCGTCCAATAGCTCTTATTAACACCACATGCAAATTACTGACTGCAATTGTAGCTGACCAAATGACCTACATGTTAGAACACTATCACCTCCTCCCACCCACCCACTTTGGAGGAAGACCTGGCAGATCCACGACAGACTCACTCCACCTATTGGAGACCACCATCAAGAACGCTTTGAGAACAAGTAAAGTAGCTTCAGCTCTATTTCTAGACATTGAGGGCACATTCCCAAATGCAGTAATGGACCAACTACTGCACAACATGCGAATGCGAAGGCTACCCACTGCACTAATTGACTTTACAGAACGTGTCCTACGTAACAGATGCACTCAATTAAGATTCGACGACTTCACATCCAATTGGATCCTGGTGGCGAACGGAATAGGGCAGGGGGACCCACTATCCATGATCTTATATATTATATACAATGCTGACCTAATAGATATAGCCAAGGGACAGAAGGCAGAATCAATGTTAGCATTTGTTGATGACACCGCATTCATAGCAATAGGTAAGACCTTTGAAGAAATGCACCGCATACTCCAAGACATGCTAGAACGAGCCGGAGGAGGATTTGAATGGTCAATCGCCCACAACTCAAAATTCGAAACCAGCAAGTTCGCACTGATGGACTTCTCGATGAACCGAATGAAAACCCATCCAGCAATGAATATTAGAGGTAACATCATTGCTCCCACTCCCACTCACCATTTTCTAGGAGTCATTCTCGATCAAGAACTCAGATGGAAAGCTCATGTCAACTATGCAGTCGCAAAAGGAACAAGCTACGTACTTCAACTTTGCCGCCTCTCCTCTACCTCAATGGGCATGCCGCTACAACTAATCCGTCAATTATACAAAGCTGTAGCAATACCCAAGATGCTCTATGCAGCAGATGTCTGGTTCCCCCCGGCTTTTCAAGGCAATTCGAACAAACCCCAACGAGGCTCTATAGGAATAGCAAAATACCTAACAACCATTCAGAGAATGGCAGCCATTGCAATCACAGGAGCAATGCACACCTCCGCAATGGACATTCTAGAAGCTCACGCCAACCTCCTCCTGATCCCTCTTCTACTCCAAAACACATGCCACAGAGCCACAATTCGTATAGCCACCCACCCAGACACTCATCTGTTGCACTACCCCATCAGAAGAGCTGCGAGCACCCAAGTCATGCGTCATCAGACTGCCTTGCACTGTCTCACGAAATCCTACAGAATCAACCCCAATGACATTGAAACACTCATTCCCACCCGCCGGCCCCCATCAACATCCTGTCCCTATAAAGTCCACATCGCGGAGACAAGAGAGGACACTATCCAAGAACAACTATCACTGCCAGACCAGATTCAAGTTTTCTGTGATGGATCTGGCCAAAATGAGAGAATCGGAGCAGCGGCCATCCTAATACGTGAAGGAAGACGCCCCAGGATACTTCGCTACCACCTTGGATCAGCAAAGGAACACACTGTATACGAAGCAGAAGCTGTCGGACTAACTCTTGCAGCCAGACTCATAGCAACCGAACAAGACCTAACCTTCCCAATCTCCATCCTCGTCGACAATCAAACAGTAATACAATCCGGTGAGATCACAACACCGAGAGCCGGACACTACTTAATAGACTGTTTTCGCAGAATAATCCAATTCATCAAAAAGCACAACAAAGACGACTTCGACCTCACCGTAAGATGGATATCTGGACATAGCAACGTCCCAGGTAATGAGAAGGCCGACAGAGAAGCGAAGAAAGCATCAGAAGGACCTAACTGCAACAGCTCAGAGGATAGTTTACCCAAATTTCTATGCAACGGCCTACCTAGCAGCATATCAGCAATCAAGCAAGATCACAAACAGTGGAACCAAGAACGCTGGGAACGCATATAGTCCAAATCTCCTCACCACGCCCGCATGGCCACCATAGACCCCAAGATCCTGAACTGTTCTTTCATCAAGCTCGTTGGCAAACTCCCTAAGCGATTAATTAGCCTCTATATGTATTTTCATACTCGACACATCAGACTGAACACTCATCTTCACAGAATCAACCGAAGCAAAACCCCGAACTGTCCATCATGCAAAGACATCAACGAATCCATCCATCATTTCCTATTTGTATGCCTGCAATACGACTGCGAACGACACATTCTTGCAAATGCACTCGGCCACAAAACCACATAGCTCCCATACCTCCTCGCAGACCCCAAGGTGATGGCCCATTTCCTACGTTTCATCAACAGCACAGGTCGATTCAAGTCCACTTTCAGTGAAGTACTCCTCCCACCTTAATTAGATCAGTCAATAATCAGAAGCCTCATCACATAGCCATCATAAGCAAGATAAACCATTCACCAATCCTACCCAAAACAGGAGGACTCGGACATCAAGTCAATGAAGTTCAAATTGCGGAAAGACACATGGAAGAAGAGACGGGAATAGTATGAGCTCACCAGGACGCCACAGGACCACGACACGACCCACAGCATACACCAACCACTCATCAACCCCACCTTACCACACCTTCATAATAGTCTCCTGTATTTGAGCCACCTCGGTGGCCAAGTACCCGTTACAGAGGAACAACAAATCGTGCAGTCCAACCCCAATAGTTAGTAGATTCATGTCCGTCCATCATCATCAAAGATGTGCATCTAAAACGGCCAGCAGGAACGGCAGACCAGTGGGGGCACGCCCTACACTGGGGCATTTGTGGTCTTAGTGATGCGACACAGGGCACAGGTGCCCTTTACACTGGATAGAACTGTCCAACATAGGGTATATTTACCCCAAATGGACACAAAAATGGATTTGAAAAAAAAAAAAAGCATGGGTAACCCATGGGTCATCACATACTAACCTGTACTTTTACCTATGAAATACCCATACCCACGACCCAAGGGTACCGCAGGTCATGCATCAGGGAATCGGTGAGAATGTGGTTTTTGTAGATATAAATGGCAAGTTTGGATCAAATATCTACCAGATTGTATCCAAAGACAAAGGAATATATAATCATGGCACAATGATATCGCAAGCCAAAAAGGTGCAATGAAAACCTAATTTTGATGAAGAAATATATGTCTCATAACTGTGATGCATGATAGGTAACTTGTTGGAGGACGTCCTGCATATCGCTGGCTCAGTGGTCATCTGTTACCTAAGGTGGACTTTGTCATGACTGTTTGCAAAGCCAACCAAGCAGCAATCATGAGTCACAGAATTGGTGTAATACTGACCCTGAATGGTTGTTACTCATAATCATGATGTGTCTCGGGCAATGTCTTGTCAAACGTGAACAGTTTTTGATTGCAATGGTTACCTACTGCCTAAGTGGAACTTCATGATGGCTCTTTGTGTTGTCAAGCAGTTAGCCATCACAAGTTGCAAAATCAACGTAACATTGATGCCAAACAATCATTCATAATAGTTGTGGTGTGTCTATGGTAGTGCCTTGTAAATACTTAGCAGCGACCACTACAGTGGTCATCTACTACCTAAACTGAAATTCATTGAAGGCCGCCTGAAATATTCACCAGTGAGCATGGACTGATCGGAACTGTGTCCTCCATTTACAGTGTTGGTGAGCCAGGAAAAATTAGATTTGTGTGTCAAGTATATCATGTTCATACATAGGGATATGTATCATATCATGTGTTTTGCAGGTTCCACTAGACATACCTGATCAAAACACAGAGCTAAGGTAACCATAGCGCTAATCATAATATCAACAGTCTTTTT
Organism: Suillus subluteus; assembly: GCA_016647755.1. Lineage (NCBI taxonomy): Eukaryota > Fungi > Basidiomycota > Agaricomycetes > Boletales > Suillaceae > Suillus > Suillus subluteus. Next base: position 47,753 of record JABBWI010000166.1, on the reverse strand, counting down.
TGCAGTGGAACATTTGACTACAGTTCCGATAAGGCCACGATGATTCCTATCCAAAACAAGGCACTGTTACTGTTTTTTATGTGGAGGAGCCAGGCTTAAATTGCTGGCGGGGATATGATAGTGTTCAAGTGCAGTGCCCGCACTGTTGGATGTGCAGAATGCAGCAATGCAACCCTCAGGTGCGGGCCCACTCTCACCACAGAAGGGGTCAGGACAAGCCGTTGATACAAATCGCTTGTATAACTTGCCCCTGAGGAAACTCAGCAACACCTTCAACAGCGTGTGATATGCTAATAACTTCAAAGAAAACTCCTTGGTCATCAACCAAGGTAGCAGACCTGGAATGAAATAAGTATAGATTATCACACCTCCATTGAGGACTTACCATTGTCTGGTAGGTTCTTTGCTTCAGCATCAATGCTGTCCTGGGCATCAACAGTCCAGGGGTCGGATATAGACGCACTGGGATTGATGCTCAACATAGGGTCATTTGTTGTATCAATAGCCTCGGTGCTTGCAGACCAAGTGGACCACATGGTGGATGGCCCAACACCTGTGAGGGAGACCAACAAGCTTGAGGGGACTTTTCCATTTCGACGGGTGGGGTGGTGGATCGAGGTGGAGGTGCCAAGTATGATCGTTTTCTCATTTCACAGAACAAGATCAAGTCCAGGCCTTCGAGCATCGCCCCATTTAATCTCATTCCATACCTTAAAACAATTGTTAGCTTTAGAATAAAATGAAGACATGCGTGCTGCTCACCTGGTGACAACGTCGGGAAGTTTGAGTGTGGTGCGCTGCTGCCCAGACACAGTGATGGTGCATGTCTTGGAGGAGAGGCTGTAGAGTGTGGCTCAGTAGCCCTTCCGGTCACCCCCAATAACAAAAACTTCATGACCGATATCGTTCTTGAAAGAATCCAAGAAGGTACTGCATATCTTGGTCACAAATCTGATTGGGACATCAACCTGTTACACATCAGAGATGTTCGGGTCGGATTGAATGGTACTTACGAGCAATTGGTCACCATCAGATAGTATGGTCAAATGAGTGTTTGGAAAGTCAACACTGTGCATGACCCCTTTCGTCTGATACTCCAGTCCATGGACAACAGTCACAATGTCTCCAGGCCTGACATCATAACCTTTGTCCTTGGTGTACTGGATTGTCCGGGCAAGGTTTGTCTGCTGAACCATTGCTGTAGGAACTAAAATGCTCAACAGTCCATCATTGCACTTTCTCTCATCCTCTGAGATATCCTGGAACCACAGGTTGGTTGATCCCTTAGCATACCAGTTCATGACGCTGCGCCTCCCCATGTGCTTGCCATCCATAACTTGTATGTAGTCCCCAATTTCGATGGAGTCGAGGTCAGGGGGGGCTCGAGATATTGTTGTGTTGGCAGCTGTGAGTGAATCATGTGTTTCAAGGGACAATGATCTAAGTAGTACTTGGAAACTTCCACCTATGCACCAAGTGTTCAGTTTTGAGCAATTATATGATTACGCCGTACTTACCTCTTCATTGGAAATATCTTGACATATGTGAAATATATCGTCATACATTTGAACAACGTGCCCTTCTAAACCCAAGTATGGACCAGTGTCATGCATGGTATGCAACTCATACCATGACAGATACACAAGAGGTGTGATAAGGAATGTATAACAGACCCTACTGTATCCTATCACCAAGTTACCCCATCATTTTCCCCTTAGTTATCAGCTAGTATTTTCACTTTTAAACTTCACTTCCATTTTTCCATGTATTTCTATTTTGTTCTATGACATTCCATCTCTTTCTATTTTCCTCAGGCATATTCAGCCAACAGACTTTCTTTTCAGCCACCAAGCATGTTTGTAAGCATGTCATGTGACTGGTAAATATCATGATTTGTAAAGATTAAGCTTGACTCATCATTTTTTGTCATGATTCATCATGCTTTGTAAGATTCCTAACTGTATTTATAAGCTACTTAGTAAGAAGGCTGATTCAGCACACCAAATGGCATTGTTATTAAGCACATCCTTACCAATCCATGTGATGACTCATGCCATGATTTGTCATGCTTTGTAAACTACACTGTATTTATAATGTAAATTAGTAAACAGGCTGACTCAACACACCAAATGGCATTGTTAGTAAGCACATTCTTACCAATCCATGTGATGATTCATGCTTTGTAATCAGGGTCTCCAAAAGGTATATAAGGAGCCCAATTTTGCCATGTAATAAATGGAGCACTTCCCACCTTCACTCATCTCAAACAGTGTGAGATTACGTAAGAACCTAAGTACAGGCAAATCATTAGCCTCAAAGTAAGACTAAGATACATTTATTCAATTATATACTACCTTACAGGGGTTGATTATATAATCTATCAGCTACTCTAACTAAGTTTAACCCATACTATTTTCCTCTCTCTTTTACAGGAAGGGAGACACAATTCACGCTACACATTTCATGCTACACGATACACAAGCACGCTAACTCACAGACACAATTCATACCGTAGATTCAGTATACAGAATTCAATTGTTTTAAACTAACCAAGGAACAAGGAAGAAGGTATATTGAAATAAATCCTCCCAAGAACTCACATGTTATCTACCACGAAAACTAGAAAAGTTGTAGACCGTGTACTTAAGGACTGGCAATAAGTCTTATCCTGTATAGTTGTGTTGTCACTATACAAGCGGTGTACATAAGACCCTTAAGTAAGAGGACACCGGCTACAATTCTAACGGTGTCACCGACCTGAAATACGCGGTGATAGGGGAAGCGCAGTGGATGAATTAAGACCGTGACGGAATTCAGTGTCTGGGATTCAACTCGGCCAATGGAGCCCCTGTGCTGGCCATGTCTGATCCTCACCCACGCAGGGCTAGGAAGTTGGGATAGTGAACCTTCAACAGCTTCACGTTCTTCCTCCATGATGCGAAGCGATTCTTTCACTGCAAATCCGTGTGAGGTAGGAAGTGATTGGGCGATGGTTCTGGGGCTATCTGTGACCACATAGAGCTGGCCGGCTATCCAAGCCGACATGGTAATGGGAAACCCTTGGCCCTGAAGGTGTTTGGTGATGAATTCAGTGGCAGTTCCTGCAATGCGATGAGTGATATATTAAGTACCGCAAAATAGGGCATACTTTGAATTTGAGGTAAATACATCCTGCTGTCGGGTGCCAAAATCTTATGTGAGACTGACGTGATCGCGCCAGAGATCAAGGCGGCTCTGGGGGTGAGGACACGGCAACCTTGCAATGAGTCAGTAGAATTCTTTTCAATCCAATTGGCCAAGTTGTCAAAAAATTTTACCAGCTTATCTTTCGCTGACATTCCTGGCAAGTGCATGACCTTTTGCAACTGCGTGGACCGCTCAACCTCGTCCCCGTCCCCTTTCCCATCTTCATCTTCAGAAGCCTTGATGAGAACATACAGATTGCGGTTAGACTATGTTTCTTGTTTTAGTACACAAAATCATCAGCCATGATATTGCCACTTACTTTGGGTCATCCCTGCAATCGTTGTCCATGTGAGCTTGATGCAGACACTGACACAAAAGAATCTTTTGGGGCAGGAGGGGGAGCCTCAGTGGGTATGTGCCTGGCCATGAGTAGGCAAAGGTTGGCCAAGGACTCATCATTGTTGCTTTCACCAGAGAACAAGGCACGTCGGGGTTCCACCCAGTCATCCGCAGAGTATCGATCGCCAAGGTAGGAGATAAGCACATCATCCATTTGAGCCATTGTCATGTTGCTGGTGAGGAACTGCTTCAGAATCCCCCATGCATGTGGATCACACAGTGCCAGTACTGTCTGGTTCCCTGTATCGTGCTCATGAATGACAGCATTGACAATATTTTTCATGACTTACCTTCATCAATCCTGAGCCGTTTCAGGGCAGGTTCATCATCACTGCATCTGGCACGTTTGGACATAATTCTGTCTGTGGTCTACATGTTAACCTTTCCAGCTACAGCGAACTTGAACCTCGCATACTATATTTAACTGTCTGATCAATGGACTTAGATACATAGGTATATCTATCAAGTTGTATCATATTGAGATGATGGTAGGAGAAAGAAGACCTCTAGATGCACAAAGTCAGTATTTGTAGTGAATCACTATTGTGGATTAGCTAATACTTACTGGTGTGGATTGTGGACCACAGCAGTGTGAATTGTGGACCGACAGCACAACATTGTCTTGCATCCATTGTCAGACAGATATGGTGGTGGAAATTGTGGACGTTGCGGGATCGTATTACAGTGCTACTCAACTGATTCACATTCACACTAAATATAGAATATCACATTGTAAATCTACTTGTGTATTTTTAGTGTTCTAGTTGCAATGAAGCTTAGGATGGGAGTCGAAAAGTGATCATCATGCAAAGCACACATTGATATACTGAATGACATTCAGACCCAGCCGGCAATTCCCAATTAGTAAGTGAACTTTCTGGAGAGCGCTGGTGCTGAATTCCGGCTGAGTTTGAATATAGTCATTCACTATATCAGCGCGTGCGTGCCTTCTACTGAACCCTTTTCTTCCAACTTTCAAATAAATATCAGTAAGGCTATCAGTTTCTCCTGTTTGTGTCTTGCATCTTTAAATTTACTTATGAGCTTATAGTTATAATATGATTCAGATGTTCTACACTCTCATATGCATGAATCAATAGGTCTTCATGTGAGTTAATCGTTACACACTGTGACAATCATACCAGCGCTAGGCGTGTATGAGTGTTACAGGCATATTTTGCCTTAGCTATAGGAATGGAGCTAAACACTAGTCTCCAGCGCCATCGTTCCCAAGCTATCCACCTTAGGATCATTTTTCTCCCATAGCGCACTATCCGGTCCGACATCTAGGTAACCTGTCCTCCCATGTCCTGCCTATGTCCACCTACCTCCGCTGGTGCGTTATTAGTCCTTAATTGTCGCTACTGATCAGTTGCAGGTCTTATTACATGTATCCTCATGTTCCGCAGCGCTACATGTCTTATTACCTGTACATGCATCATGCTCTCGCCTGCATCACTACTATTCTCGCCTGCACATTCCGAACACTTACACAGTATGATAAAATGGCTCGTCGTACATACAGTATCTCACTTCCCTTCCCCAGACCTTTGCTGGTGTGTGTTGGAGTCACCTTAGTCGCTATATCTCAGTTCTTGCGCAATCGACTCAATTATTGCTCATCCTCTCTGATCGCATGTTGCTTGATTTGCTTTAAAGCTCACTATGCTAAGGATTCTCATAGTTCAACTTTCATGAAGTCGGAATCGCTACCGGTAGTTCGGACTATACTTGGTTGCTACAGGCATTCCACTTGCGGGGTCTTGCTTTGCCTCTACTTTCGCTCCCCGAATTCTTCCCGCTATCGCGAGTCGCATGTTCACATAGCGCTGTCACATAAACATTGCGCAGCATATCTCACTATACGCACATTGTCCTGCATGAATTTGGAATCATGCATGGACATGACTACTAGGTATCCCCCTAAAAGACAGAGTCTGTTAGCTTAGTCCTCAGACTAGTCAACCCATACCTTGGTATCAAACCTTGGTCCAATATGTCCAGTTTTCCCTCAGTGATTCATGAATCTACCATGTTTTGAAGAAAAGTCATATGTGAGATGGGAATCACATAATGACCTAGTTGATATGAGAAGCAATTTGAAGGTTAAGGTATTGCCTTTCCTTTGGCTTATTCACTTTGGCTAGAGAAACCCATAGAGAAAAGTTTAAAGCCTAACAAAAACCTATCTAAAAACCCCACATGTTGTGTACTATTATTTGTTCCATTATTTCTGAGTAGTTTTCTCTAGTGTTTCTTTACTTTACTTTTCTATTAGGATGCTCTGACTAATCAGATGCTTCACAAAATTGTACCTACAGGGTATGATGTCATAATGATGTCATAGGACTTCACACACACTCCTGCAGGTATTCTGTTGAAAGATATGATATCATAGTGATGTCATAATGATGTCATCAATTCCAGAATGTTCCATGGAATTTGCTAGAACATTCAAATGACTCATAATGACTCAGAGTGACTCAGCATGATGACATTATCCCACCATGAATATTCTGGAATGTTCTTTTGCACCTGCTAGAACATTCTGCTCCAGTTTTTGGAATATTCTTCTTACATTCTGAAGTCATTACATCACCTTTTTACTTACATAATATTCCCACACAAAATGTATATAAGGAGTGCCCATTCTCCCCCCAAAAAATAGATCTCCCACTTGAACCAATTGAACTCTCACCTAAGAAACTTCAGACTGAACAGATTGCTGCTTACAAAGCACATTTCCTTTGTAAGTACTGTCCAGACAAGTGCAGGGAAACCAGTTTTGTGAGACCAGCATTCTCACCATGTATTGTTTACTGACCAACACAAGCTTTGGTCATCGTTGTTATTTGTGAGACCAGCGTTCTCACCAGGTATTTGTATACTGACCAACACGAGCTTTGGTCATTGTTTGTTTTTTATTTGTCATCATTGTCATTTGTGAGACCAGCATTCTCACCAGGTATTTGTATATTGACCAAAACGAGCTTTGGTCATTGTAGTCACATTTGAGACCAGCTTCTCAATAGTTTATTGTATATCCAGGAAACCAGTTCAAGTGTCTAGATGGTATTTCCTAGACAAAGTTTATAGTTTCAATCAGAGATAGTAAAGCTCTGGCTAAGTTAATCTGATTGATTGGTTTAGCGAGCCTCCCAAGAACTCACACATTATCTACCACGAGAAGAAAAGTCATAGACCGTGTTAATCGAGGACTGGCAAGAAGTCTTATCAAGTGTAATTGTGGTGTTATTACATTCTTACACGTATTTATATAAGACCCTCGGTTATTAAGACACCGGACCTCAAGAAGTGTAGGGTGTTTATTCATATTCATATTTAGAGTATATCTATAACCTAGCTACTCCAGAATATTCACAGGATCCTTCCACAGGAACATAAATATAATATATTGCAATTTTGACATTTTTGATGTTTTTCATTCCATTACTCTTGCACAAATGATCCAAGCTGGTCATATATCATCATTGGGGCACATATATATGCTTTGTATGCCCAGGATCAGCTCAGAATAGGCCGGAGGTTTTAGATAATGTGTATACTTACTATTTCTACTGATTAGGGGCCCATATATTTAAAACATCAGAATTTAATGATCAGACATCTGTAGTACATCTCACATACATTCAGCATCATAGGACTCAAGTTATAGAAAGATCTACCCAGAATTGAGGACTGGGGAAGTAAATAGATAAGAAATTGAGTGTAGGAAACTTCAAATGCTCAAAACATCGAAAGTGGTCAGTTAAGAAGTTGTAGGAATTTTATGCTGCACCAACTGACTTCACCACCACATCCCTTCCACATCCCTTCCACTCTCAGGGCAAAGTGTAGTATAGGTTCCTTGTGTAGTCTAATATGTATTCTATCAAAATTTAATGAAATCTTCGACCTATATATGTGACTTTTGTGTGATATGTGTCAATTGTCACTTTTCACACATATGTTCTTTTGCATCCATTTCACTCAATACTTGATGGATCTTTCTGAAATTTGTGATCTGTGATACTGAATATATATGACATGCACTCCAGGTGTCTGATCATTAAATTTCGATACCCTAAAGGTATAGGCCCCTAATCAGTAGAAATAGTAAGTATATACATTATCTGAAACCTCCGGCCTATTCTGAGCTGATCCTGGGCATACAAAGCACATATATGTGCCCCAATGATGATATATGACCAGCTTGAATCATTTGTGCAAGAGTAATGGAATGAAAAACATCAAAATGTCAAAATTGCAATATATTATATTTATGTTCTTGTGGAAGGACCCTGTGGATATTCTGGAGTAGCTAGGTGATAGATATACTCTAAATATGTATAGGAATGGACGCCATACAATCCTTGAGGTCTGGTCCTACAGGAAAAATTTTCACAGGCAGTAAACCATCAGGAGAGGGGGGGTGGACTACACAGCAGGGTCTTATCTTAAGGTCCTGAGTAGGGCTCGGGGAGTTAGGGATCCCGCTCTGGTTGACCAGCTAATTAGCACGACCCTCTGCGAAGACCTAATTGACTGGTGTAAATGACAGCAAATTCACTCAAATTGACCCATAGCTCTTTGACGCTGATTTGCGCTAATTTGCAGGTAAATTTGGTCTAATTGACCGTAATCTACAACAAAGCCGCCAATCACCATTCCTCCCACTCGTCGTCATCCATCAGTGTCGAGGATGAAGTTGTGGCAGCCATCACCTTTGGTGTCGACAGACCTCCGCAAGCAGCCATGGGCTGTAGAGCGTGGTCCAACAAAATATCGAGGAGGTACATGGATGATATGTTAATATCTTTACCCACGTCGAACTCAGTGCTTTTCACGCCAGCTAAACCCACATGGTCCACAATATCACCATTATCAAGCCAATCCCCACCTTCATCATCCGAGTCTGAACATCTGCCTTGATGTTCGTCGGTCAAGCTCGAAATGATGTCCGTGGTCATGGTAGGTGGTCGAGCAGGCGGTGGGATGACAGGCGGTGTCTCAGGTTTACCATGGATGGTTGCATACATATCTCGCCATTTGACAGAAGGAGCGACCATCAGTGCTACTGGCTGATTAACAGTATGAGTATGTTGGGAGTCCAGCCAACTGAACTTCACTCACATCAGCTTTCCAGCGGTGCCACTGACGAATCTGTATAGTATGTTCTTTTAATGTTGAGATGTCTTGTCTGTTCCGAGTGGGACTGTTAAGCCACGTAATTGTTGAAACTGTCCTCTCGTCGGCCATCGACACTGGGACGATGGAGTATAACTTGATTGCAAGGGCCTGGATATAAGAGTGAGTCAAATAAAAATGTATCGAGAAAATATCATTGTCACCCCAAGAACTCATGCGTTTTCGTCCTTTTGAACAGCTAACCACCAATCTCGAACAATCTCATGCTTGCAAATCTTGCGGTTGAAAGGATCCGCTCCTTTGCCATACTCCTTGAGCTTGACCTTCAATGCCTGCAGAGCCTCTCATGGAGTCAATCCAGCCAAGCGTGTATGTCCCATTTGATTTCGTCAAACAGATGGGAGGCAGGTCAAGAGGATTGATATTCTTGTAGATCTGTGCAGTTCGATATTCTTCAAAGGTCGACCATCAGTTTTGTGACGACACAACACTGTTGTCCACCCACCTGGATGCAGGACAAATGCTGTGATATATGGATCATTTGGTGCGTCATTGATCATCTGATTGAACCGCGCATTCGTAATTGCACGAATCTGCAAGACAGAGTCGTAGTTCAGCTAGTTGATCCTTGAGATGTTGCATGTAGCTTCACGATGGGGAGGACAATATTTACAATATTTCTGCGACTTGAACTTCATAATATTTCAGATTCTCAGTGATCTTCCGAGTCGGCAACCAAATCAAACTTATATATCTTGACTATGATGAGCTAGGGTGTTCGGAAATTAAGCTTTTTACACTGGTCTAGCCGAACCGGCCAGTTTACAGCTGTGTGCAAAAAGGTTGACAGTACGCGCATGATTTGAATACATTAGGAAATTAAATTAAGAAAATCATAACAGCGTGAAACAGTGCTCACAGCCATGCCATTCTGAAAATCAGTCGTGATGTCAAACTCGTAGCTGTCAAGCTTCATGAACAGAGCATACTCTCTCTTGAACAAATACTCAACTGTGTCGGCTTCTCAACGTACATTTTGGTGCATGATCAAACTTTGGCGTGAAACGGGGGATGTTGTTTGACACAGCTACGGTGCTTCTGGCTGTCCTTGAACACTCAATTTTGATGACGTGAACTATCTACTTCGACTCATGAAACACCATCCCGACTGGTTCCTTGATGAACAGTAATCGAGTACATCATGATAGTGAGATAGTATGTAATGGCTGATTTCTTTGGTTCGGTGTGCACATTGACAGTTTCAGCTGTGTCGGAAGCTTCATGAAGTCAGATACTTTGAGTACTACTCTACTGATACAGGCGCATATACTCAGAAAGTTTGTCAAAGATGGAAGACATGGTGAGAGTAATTGATAAGATGATAATAAGCTAGGGGAAGATGCGACACATCGAGATGCGGTTGTAAATTGGTGGTCAATGATTTATTTCATTTATTTCCTAATGCATTCAAATCACGCGCGTACTGTCAACCTTTTTGCACACAGCTGTAACTGAACTGTTGGACCCAAATTCACCCAAATTCACCCAAATTGACACCTGGTTTTCAAGGGTCTGAAATTCACCCTGTCATTCATGGTAAATTAGCAAGGCAAATTAGCCCACCCCAAATTCCCTGAACCCTAGTCCTGAGCTCCTGATACATTTTTAATACTGTTAGATAGATGCTGGGAATCATGTTTCAGAGGCTCTGTACCTAGAAATTAATACATGAGAACATATTTTTGTGTTTTCCTGTATATATGCCATATATATTCACCTGATAATGGGGGTTGAATATATCATATTGGGCTATAGGCCTAAAATAGAGATACATCATCTGTTGTAATTATCCACTATACAGATTGATATATCCCCAGGGTGAATCACATTTTCGCATTTTTGAAACTCAGCTATCTTTTCACTCCAGGATACATTCCACATTTGGTGAGGGATGTATTCATATGTTATGACCGCAATTTTGGCTTCCAAAAGCGGAAATTCACAAAAACACATCCTATTTTGGTCACCTCCTCATATCAGGCCTCCCCACATTATTCCCACACTCCGCATTTTTGTATTTTCAGCCACCTACTGTGGGAATTACACCACAACACCCAAAACATGGTCGTTGTGAGTGGATCGCGAGCTTGCGAGCATTGACACGTGAAACCGTGCCTTTGTAAGCGGTCGCATGTAGATCCTCCACATTTGTGCTTCTATGTTGAAGCACACATCTATCTTACCCCAGTCAAAAGGACTCGACTTGAGAATTGGTGCCTCACTCCCTTCTTCTTCTCTGCGCCCATCTCCTTGTTGCCTGTCGCTCTCCCATTTTTTTTGCACTCTCCAACGACGATCCTGAAAATCTTCGACTAATACTCTCATCATGACTTCCAATACGACTTCTACCACTGCCTCTGCTTCAGCAATTCCCCAAGCGACTACAACAGGCAATCCTTCCTCTACTCCTGCTACTAACGCCTCAGTTTCGGCTATCCCCTCGGGTCCACAAATGACTCATGACCAGATGATAGCCGAGAACTTACGTTGTCATACTCATAATCTCTCTCTTCAAGTGCGCAGAGACGCCGGCGATCTCAATGTTCCTGCAGACGAGTTACTTATCCCCATTCCTCCCAAACCGACGGGAACTGCAATACAACAATGGATCTCGGCCTTCAATCAACTCTCACCCACCTCTCAAGCTCAGGGCTCAGCCGTACTGGATACCATCATGCCTAAATCAATGCTTAGACCTAACGTCGCCTCCGTCTCAAAAGTTCTTTTGACTCTTCAAAAGAACTTCCTGCAGGCTCCACTCTAGATTCAACTTACAACTTCAGCATTCATAGCTTCGTCAACGACTTATACAGCGCTGGACAATACTGTCCTCTTACCCTCTTCACCAATCAGAACATGGAACATCTACATCGTGAAGGACACGCGCTCAAACGATCAAAGGTACACGTTGGTGGTCTCTCTCACCACCTTTTAGATCTCTCTCAGTTCGACAATGAGCTTGATCTTGACCCGTTGTCCTGGCAGGAAGCATATCAACGCTACCTCACATGGATTGAAGAGATTGGTGACGCGGTTTCCCTTAAACGCTGGACAACTCACTTCACCACGCTCTCCAAGGACGAGGCCATTAGAAAGAATTTTCGGGCCATCATTGAATTCGACGTCGAGACTTGTCAGAACTACACTCTTCGACCCCACCAACACTGTCAAACAGAATGGAATCATCGTCTCACCAAGAAGAAATACGACACGATGCAGGAGTTCATGTTCCGCACCCAGGAGTAATTCCCACGTCCTTCCGCTCCTGATTGTAACGCACATGCTTCCTCTTCACGCTTCGAGCCATATGATAAGGATGCTAAACACTTGCCCAAGAAGCACGCTGAGGGTGACAACCTGTCCTTTCGTGACGGCAAATCCAAGTCTTCTGACCCTATGTGCATCATCTGCAGACGTATGGGCCATCGTTTCTCCGACTGCTCTCAAGAGATGTCGCAGAAAGGAGCACAAACTTTCTTGAAGTACCTCTCTGGCAACCTGTGCAAACGTTCTAATGGCTCACAGCTCTGTGTCACTTATAATCTCAACAACCCTCAACAACCCTGCAAAAGAGATCATTCCGAGCAGCATATCTGCTCCTTCTGCGGACGCACAGAGCACAGCGCTCTCTCACGCGTCTGTCTCTGATTCGGCAGCCGAGATGTCTTTCTTGGATCCCACCAATGAGGATCACTTCTTGTTCTGCATCATAGATCCCTCTCTTGCATTACAACCGCCTCCACAATACATATACTTTGATAACTTGCAGCACGTTCCCTCGCCTTATGACCAAGACCCTGACTACTCTCACATCATCACGCCATATTCGGCTGATGGTTTTGATGCTCTTCTTGCACGCACGAATCTCACGCATCAATTCCCAGAACTAAGTTACAAACTGTGTAATGGCTTCCCCATAGGTCATAACCTCTCTCCCCTCACTACCTCTTATACACCCAATAACCTACCTGGCGCTGAAGCCTTCAAGGAAGTCTGCGACGAGTATGTCACAGAGGAACTTGCAAAGGGCCGTTATTCCAGTCCTTTCTCCCACAACAAGCTTTACGCCAAGATTGGTCATTTCTGTTCATCTCCGCTTCAAGTCATGGTCAAAAAGGGCCTAGATGGTGCTCCAGACAAGTATCGCGTCTGTCGCCATCTATCATATGCAGGCTCGATGAGTCACTCCGTTAACGACGAAATAGATGGAGAGGAGTATCCTACTGAATGGGGCACAGCGTCCAAATTTGCAGACATCGTACGTTATCCTCCTTCCATCCTGTACATATCTCGTTTCGGACACACTTTGCGATGAGTTCGTGTTTGTCTTTTACACTCGCAACTTATCGTTTGAAGGCATGAACCTTTCTGGTACACATCCTGCGTCATATAATGCATCAATTCATCATCCTCATATGGCATCTTCTCACGCTTTTCTCTCTATCTAGGTTCGTCATGCTCTGCCCGGGGCGCAACTTGCTACCCTGGACATTGAGGCTGCTTACCGAGGCATTCCATGCGCTCCTGATCACAAACGCTACCTAATAGTTTACCATGATGGTAAACTCTACATAGATCACAATATTCCCTTTGGCTTAGCTTCAGCCGCAGGTTTACAGGGCGAGGTTGCCGATGCGACAGTCCACATTTGGCGTGTCCTCAACGTCAAACCATCCAAAAAATGGGTAGACGACGTCAGCCTCTTCCACTTTCCATCCGCCCATGGACTCTACCTGGGCATTTCCAATGGCGAAGTCTATAGATATGACTATGACCTAGAACATGCCAAATCTCTCGTTTCTCCGGCCAAGGTCCCATGGCACAAGTCGAAAGGACAATCATTCGAGGATACTGGGGAATACGTTGGTTTTGACTGGGACTTGCCGCACAAAACCGTTTGCCTTCTCGAGTGTAAGTGTCTCAAATACATTGCTCGTTTAGCCGAGTTCCTTGCTCTATACTTGGACAGACAAGCTCCAAAATGAGAACTTGAACGCATCGCAGGTTTTCTCAATCACTCTACCTTCCCATATCCTCATGGTCGTTCATACCTTTCTAATCTCTATGCAGACATCGCCACTTATGGCTTGAACGAGACGAGCAAGCTCTCCCCAAAATACCTCAGCCATTCCACCAAAACTGATCTCAAATGGTGGCTCGCTACTCTCACAGCGAATCCGGTCCCTCGTGACCTATCCCTTCCTCCTCCCACCAGAGACTACAACATCTGGGTGGACGCCTCAACAGGAACTGGTATTGGTCTCTTATGGAATGGGCGTTGGGCCTTCTGGCGCACAGTCGAAGACTGGCGGGGTCCTTCTCGGGACATAGGTTGGCTTGAGGCCACGGCCATTGAACTCGCTGTTCGGCTAATTCATGCCAAGGGCATATTTAACGCCGACGTCCTGATCTGCAGTGACAACCAAGGCGTCATCGCTGCCTTTCGCAAAGGTCGCTGCTCCAATTATATGATCAATCTCACGATCCACCACTCAGAGGAGCTCATGTGAGAATCACGCGTTTCACTGTCTCTCGTGTATGTCAACATGGCCATCAACCTCGTGGATCCCATTTCCCATGGTATATTTCCACCAACCTCCCTGCACCTCACATTCCCCCCTTCACTTCCATTGGACATCTCCTCTTACTTCCTTGATGAAGGAAAGTGAGCTATATCGACGAGTGATGCAAGGCGTCGATGTTGATGCAGCAGCAGCTTCCTTCTGGGCAGCACATCCTCCATCCACCATCTGCACATCCATCTCACAATCCTTACAACAGTCTCGCTCTCGTACCCCTCGCACACCTCAGGCCAGTTCCAGCATTGCTCCTTCTCAGCATCGTCCTCTTGTTCTCGCTAGTGACCGTCTTCTTCTCTGGTCTACTCCTGCTGGTCAGGACTGGCAATCTGCCTTAGAGCAAAAATATCCAAACTCATCTCTTTTTCGCCTTTTCCAAGTATGCCATCTTGCATTTCGTCTTACACATCACATCTAACTCTACTCTCAGGTCATGGTCAGATCTCTTGATACCAATACCCGCAGCAATTACGGTGTGGGACTTTTGCGCTACACGCAGTTTTGCGACTCCATCAACGTTCCTGAAGCAGATCGTATGCCTGCAGCAGAGGTCTTACTATCTCAATTTGCTGCTGCCTTTGCAGGTACTACGTCTGAGAAAACGCTCAACAATTGGTTGGCCGGCTTGCAATTTTGGCATGTCATCAATGGTGCGAAGTGGCAAGGCTCTCAGTTCCTTCATCACACCAGGCGTGGTTTTTCCAAGATGGTCCCTCCCTCATCTCGTCGGGCCAAGCGTCCCCCGGTGACCATAGACGCTCTTTGCATCCTTCATGACCATCTAGACCTCACAGATCCTTTTGATGCTGCCGTCTCTGCTGTTGCACTCGTCTCCTTCTGGTGCTGCTGCCAATTGGGGGAACTTGTTATTCTCAGTCCCAATGTCATCGACGCTCTCAAGCACGTCTCACGGTACACGAGAACGTGCATGCTACGGTCTTTCACATTCCATGGTCCAAGACCACACAAGAACGAGGCGCAGATATATCAGTCACTGCTCGGACTCATCGCACCTGTACTCTTGCTGCTCTTGAGCGTCACATTCTTGCGAACGACTCGTTACCCTCACACGTGCCACTCTTTTCATACAGTACTGCCTCTGGATGGTCTCCAATGACACGCTCCTCATTCCTCGCATGCTGTAATGCCATTTGGGTGGCGCAAGGCTTTCCAGATATGCCGGGTCACGCCTTTCGTATTGGGGGAGCCACAGAATTGCTTCTGCAGGGCGTGCATCCGGACATCGTATCAACTCAGGGTAGATGGTCCTCGGATGCATTTCTGGAATACTGGTGTCGTATAGATACCATCTTGCCTCTTTTCATCGCTTCTTCGGCCAACACCGATTGTCTGCTCGAGATTGATCACATCATGGACTCGTTTGCTCATCGTCATCATCTTTCTCATACTGCCCTACCTTCCTAATCATGTATCTTTCCGCAACCATACATTACGGGCCTCAACAATGTCATCTCTCACGTTCTCATTAACAAGACTGTTCAGCTTTAAGTGTGTGGGTCTGGGTCCGTCAGGACCCACTTCCGTTGTTAGCTTCACTTTGTTGTGGTCTGGATTAGTGTTTCCTTTTGGACCCTTTAGGTCTGCGCACTTTTCGGACTCGACACGCTCCGAAGGTTTGTCTTTGTCAATCCCAAATCTCTCCGAGCACGAGCTGCTTCTTTCGAACTTTGCGGGATCCACGCACCATTGCCCAGACCCCTGCCTTCCTGCACTGGTCTGGCAAAGCCAGACCTTCCCACACACAAAACAAATTAAAACTATATAGCCTTCACTTTGATTCGTTTATCTAAGACCAGAGAACATCTCTGATCTCGTCTTCTCTTTTCAGAACGTATCTCTCCTGATCGTAATATTCATCACACACAAGATTCCCAAACGCTGTCTACGACTCCTAGTCTGCAAAATGTTTCATTCTTACTCCAGCATCTCCGCTTTCTCATTAGAATCAATCTCGACGAATATTACATCTTTCTCCATCTAGTAGACCTCACGGGAATACAAAGGTTGCCCATTTTTGGAAATCTCCACAATATCAATTATTCCCACACCTTCCCCACCTCACTGCAGCTTCACCACCACATCACAATAGCTCCCTCTTTATATATAAGTAGTAGTTTAGTATATATGTGTATAATATAATATAATAGACCGCTTTTTTTGTCTATCTCTGTGCCTGCTGCTCCTCTAGGGCTCCTTCAACATAGGGTAGGTTACAGAACACTTTCGCATTTTTGCCCCTTTGATAGGGAGGTGTTCTAGGATTTTCAGAACATGTTTCAAGGGATATATGAAGAGATTCCCATATTTGTTTTACCTCCTGAAGCGCCCTACATCAATAGGTACAGTATATGTATAGAAAAACACAAAATAGGTCCGCATTTTTTGGTTTCTATATGGATAGACTTGTAAATATGATCCCCAGCATCTATTCAACAGTAATAACAATGTATCAGGAGCTCAGGGCTATAGGACAAGACATTGTTGTGTAGTGCATCCCCCCTCTCCTGGTGGTTCACCCCCTGTGAAACATTTTCCTGTAGGACCAGACCTCAAGGAGAGTGTGGGGTCCATTCCTATACATAATTAGAGTATATATATCACCTCACTACCACAGGGAACCTATATGGTCCATCAACAGGAACAAAAACATGGAACATCGCATTTTTCACATTTTTGATGTTTTTTATTATCTTACCCTTCTATAAATTATCCTACATGTTCATATATCATTAGAATATCAAATATACTTGCTTTTTAGGACTGGGATCAGCTTATAATAGGCCAGAGGTTTGAGCTAGTGTGTATACTTGCTATTTCTACTGATAAGGGGCCTACACCATCAAAACATCGACCTTTAATAATCAGAAAATTGGAGTACATTTTAAATATATTCAGTATCACATCCCTAAATTTACAGAACAATCTGAGAAGGATTGAGTGCTGAGGGAGTGAAATAGATAAGAAATTGAGTGTGGGAAACTTCAAATGTCCAAAACATCGAAAATAGTGTATATACCGGAAATTTGGAAAGTACTGTCTGTCCCGTCTGTCCCGTCCTTACCGTCTGCACTGTCCACATCGTCCTGGCCTAATTTGGCTGCCCGGAAACATTTCGGAAACATATCGGAATTTTCCGGAACTTCAATATTGCAATTCTCACCACCAGGCGGCACAACGCCCTGCTGCTCCTGTGCGCTGCTCGTCATCATTCGTCGTGTTCGTGCAAACAAACTATTAATCTCCTCTACTCATGACTAACAACTTCTGTCTTAGGTAGAGGCAGATCTGAGCTTGTACCTTCTCAAGGGAGGTCCTGACTCCTTGTTCACTCGCTCATATGAATTCCTTTGCGCGCTGCCCACCTCAGGCAGCCACATCTGTCATCAGGCATCCTGCTAGTACTATGCCCCACCCTCAGGAATATAAAAGGGCTCTCTTTCCCTGCATCAACATCAACCCGCCGCCTTTCACGTCTCTCTCATTGTCAGTTCTCTCTGCCCCGCCGCTGTTCCCACTGCGTCTTTTTATCTCGCTGCTCTGTATCATAGGTGTATCTATATTCACTCGAGTCCTTTGTGGTATGGTCATTGTGATGCCACGCTCTGCACCCCAGCTGGAACCCACGGGCCCTCGTCCTCAATATGAGGTATCATGCACGACGTACAACAAAGTGTGTCCATGGACAGTGTGCAAGTCAAACGACCATGGTAACCGTGGTCGTTGGCAAGCTATTGTATGTTCTCCTTCGTCTTCCTTCCTTCTGGTATTGTTGACTACATGCAGTGTTTTTATGCCCACAAGGATGGCACATGCAATTTCATGCACTTTGGGTCACCATGGTCTTCTCCAGTGCCAAAGGTTGCCCATACTCGCCAGCGCACCAGAAGCGCCTGACTTCCTGCAGCAACGCGCCGTGCATGCGCTGTTGTTGGCTGTAAGAGTACCCGCATCAACAAGAACTGCACTCGGCACACTTGCCGAAAGCACTGCAAGCGCTTGGGTGGCTGTCATCTTACTGATCACATTGGAAGTGGTTCTCTGATCGATGCTGATGGTTTGGAGCTTGAGGATAACCCTGAGGATACAGGCGACACTCACACTGTGCCCGATAACAACGACGAGCCCACTATCCCAGTACTGGTTGAAACATCTCCTCAGCCGCATGCACCACCTCCTGTCGAACCTTTGCCTGCAAACGTGCCTGATAACTCACGAGTTGCACATCTGAGGGTACCAAGGGCACAGACTGTGCCTGCAAACCGTCGCGCCTCCCAAGAGAATAGCCCCCGCTATTGCATGCAAATGCCCGAAGTGTTCACAGAGCAGCTTGCTGAAACATCAAAGCGCAACGAGGTGCAACGTCAATGCCATGCTGATGAGATTGAAGCACAGAATCGTGCATGTTATCACACAGCAGTTTATGCATGGGTAAAGGTTTGTCACCTGTTCTACGTCACATAGTCTAGTACTGATCATGTGCTCATAGGACGGTAGTCAGCCTAACGTGTTTGAATTCCAGTCAGGCACATTGTCGTTTAACTGGCCGCATTTATCTCTATCCGACGAAGTTCTCTCGATGATGGGACTCACAGCCACTAGTATCAACAAGGGGGTGGGCTCCGCCTCCATCATTCATGTATGGAATCACAGCCGGCGCGAGTGGCAAGGTGTCCAGCCGGGATATCTTATAACTGTTGTTGAAGGCCAGCCTGTTCTACTTAAGAACCTGAACGTCACCAACTGTATTGATCTCGACAGCTGTGTCCAACGTGCCAATGACTCCCCACCTAATATACGCACTCGCTTGGCTGCTGAGCGTGCCGCTGTCCGCTCGGACCTCCATAAGCACAATAATGCCCTGCCTGATCCCAACGAAGTCGTTTTTCGCCCTCACATCAAGCTCAGTACCCCGCCATCGGAACTGGAGGTTGAGGCTTTGTTACTGTCAAAGGGTAAGGGAAAAGCCAAACACCCTGCAGACAGGACTCCCTCCCCCCGCAGCGATCAGTCATTCCAGGCTAAGCCCTCCCCATCATATTCGGCCTATTCCATTCCATCCTTCGGCACACCATCTCCACCTCCAAAAGCTAAACGGCTCGTCCACCATCATAGTCCATCCTTCAACACGCCATCTCTGCCCCCCAAACCTAAACGGCTCACACATCGCCATCGAAATCCACGCAGTCCCACAACTAGTCTGGACTCCGGCTCCCCTCCTCATCAGAAACCTCTCCACCGGGCCACTGCACGCCCCTCTACAGGCTCCTCCACAGCTCATGCCCGTGTCTCTCTGGGCACACTGTCTGATCCCATCGATATTGACGATGATGTCAAGGTCTGGCCAGGTGATTTTTATGCATGCGATATTGCAAAGGGTTTCACACTTTGTGGGGCAGTTGGCAAGTGTCGCCAAGGTGTTGGTGCCGTCTTCCAGAAGATGTTCGGTGTTCCTTATGTGAGCACAATGTTCCATGTTCACAGGAAGCGTTGGGAAGATGCACCTGCAACAGTTACCGATAGGTTCATCAAGGCCGGATGCACAGAAGCTGGTCTATGGTCGAAATTCATGACAGAGACCAGGTCTTGAGGAGTGTCTTCTTTTCTTTGTTGTTAGCTGGCATTTGTCTTATTTCGTCTCATGTCTCGCATCTCGCATGTTATGTATCCTGTCTCGCATGTTGTGTATCCCGTCTCGCATGTTGTGTATCCCGTCTCGCATGTTGTGTATCCCGTCTCGCATGTTGTGTATCCCTCATGTCTAGAAATTAGATATCTCGCAGAACTCTTAATACAAACGGTTTTGAGAGCAGACCTCTTAATGCGAAAGTAAGGACTGAAGAAAGGGTAAGGACTGAAGAAAGGGAAGTCCATGCTGTTGTGTAAGGACTGAAGAAAGGGAACGGACCTTTGTCATCTTGGCTCTGAAGGTGGGGCCTTCCAAACTGAAGGTTTCTTCCCTGTCTTCTCCAATCTTTTAAAGGTCTCCTGATTCCTGCACAAGATCATTTCATCAAGGAAGAAGTCGAACTTGACCGGCTTCATGCCTCGTGTGATAGGATTGAATTTACCAAACCAGGAATTGGTCTGTTCACAGGCTGAAGAGTTGAAGTACCACTCCCTGTCATCCATCTTGAGCTCTGGAAATGCAGCAGGGTTACAATTCTCTTGGCAGAATGTGTCCCGCTTTGAATGTTTGCATTCAAAGTGGAAGACATCGACAGAAAGGCCAATGTCCTGAAAAAACGGGTTGTTCTGGACATGCAGCGCGAGTCGGCAGTTGTTATCGAAGAATACATGTGTCGGGCGCATCTCTGGGTCTCGGAAGACACAGCAAATAAATTCAGCAACACTTCCTACTCCCTCGGCATTGTGCATGGTCTCACGAGCATGAATCATTCCACAAGGCGCAACAATCAACTCCTCACAGTAAGTATAGTTGCGGGTGAACTGCGCACGAAGTCTCTTCTTCTTGCCCAATTTCACGTCATACTCCTCCTCTCCAATGGCTTGCGTTCGATCTTCATCATCTCCGTCATCATCAGCTCTGATCTGGACATTTGCAAGACGCCCATGGATGGCCCGTGAACGCTCAAGACGCTCATGCAGACAGAATCAAGACTTGCCCCACAGAGTGTGCAGGGCTTCAGACTGCTGGTGTGCGGGGATGTCGCACGCAAGGCTACCTGGCGTGACAGATTGTGTGCAGCCCTTGATTGCACACTGCTCAAGGCGGGCAGAGTGAACACCGCAGAATCAGTCTTGAGGAGTACGGAGATGGACCCAGCAGTTGGGGACAGAGCAGCACGGACAGCTCACAACAACACCATCCACAACAACAACAGAAACTAGTTTATTGGCATTGTCATAGTCGTAGATCCAGGTACACTTAGCACAAAAGTGCCGACGAGCGAGCAGTTGGTTATACATCCGCATGCATCGGTTCCTGTCTGACATTGCTTCAATGAAGTGCTCATTCTGGTTGATGCTCTGACTGACATCAAGGACACAGTGGCATTCACGGGAGTCTTCGAGCAGTGTGCATATGATGAAAGTGTTCCAAACATGGTCCATTGTGACATCCTTGGTGAACCAATTTGTGCCCGGGAACCGTGTGGACCCTGCATTCGCAAGCGCGATGTTATATATATGCACGCAGTTGGTTGCTGACGTGCTGTGTATGATCAGCAGGGGCAGATTCAGAACGTATAGGTACTACGAACCAGGAGGCATGCATCATTGCCTTCCACAATCTCACTACTCAATAATCAACAAAATAGTGATCTGCGATCTGCACAACATTCGGCAGTGCAGTGGTATAATTGTAGTAAATCCGTCGATCACCGATGACCTTGTAGTTTGTGTGATATGTTGTCTTGCAGGCTGAGGGTGATTTAGCGGCTGTATTATCATGTTGTTGAATAGTCATAGCACTCACATTCGCAATATAGTTGAACACTGTATGCAGGGACTGTACCAAAGTGGCTAAAGTAGACTGCCTTGCACTGTTCAGCCTTGCCGAGCAACAAGCCTTTTCGTGTGCGATCACAGGTAGAATTAGGACACATCTTGAATGGTGGATAGAACATATGTTGTGCTTTCAAAATAATGCATTGGGTGCAGTGAATATGCGTCAAAAAAACACTCACTAAGGCCATGAGGGTGTCTGTGCATCTCAAATAAGCCTTTCATCCTCTTGGAAACAGTGAAATTGCCAGCCCAGATACTGCTCTTCATGACGCTCCAACACATCTCCACTGATGCTGGAGACAGTATGCAGGCAGCGCTGAGAAATGCAACGATGCTGGGAGGAAGAAACAATGGTGGGTCGTGTATGCTGTATGTAGCTGGCTGCGTGAGAATAATATCGTCCTTGAGGCTCGTCGCCAATGAAGTGAATATCAATGTGGCCTCTAACATTAGGCCAGGAATACCTGAGAGGCTATCAGCAACATGTTTTAGTGTGATCATCGTTTGTCGGACAATGCGGACAGAACGGACAGAACGGACGGGAAGGACAGGACGGACAGGACTTTTGAACTTTTAGGTTCCCTGTCATATCCCGTATTCCGGACCTACGTCCGATGATGTTCCCACGCTTTCCGGACGCCTTCCGGATGCACATCCGGACCTCCAGACCCTTATCCATGCCTCCATACCCTTATCCATGACTCTAGACCTCCAGTCCACTATCGGTTTGGATCCGTACACCTTCGTACATCCATATATCCATATCTCCGGACCTCTGCAGCTTAGCCTGCTTCATCCACCCTTGGTCCACTCGGATCCGAGCTCATTCCACCTAGGACTATACCTTCCCTAGACTACTGGACTATATCCATTATTCATATCCTAGTCCTGTCTTCACCTAGATCTCCAGATCCGCTCATCCGATATCCAGATGCCTCATCCGATATCTCCAGACCTCCGGATCCGACCTATACTCATATCCGAAGCTCAAACCTTAAATCAGCGTCTATCTCCTTATGGTAATCCTCTTGACTCCGGACTTCGGTTATCTGTGTTTCCGTCTTGCTTATTGATCCTTGTACTTTGTTCATCTCCGAGTTCATTTACTTATGTTCCGTTCATACTTACCAATCTGTTTCCACATGCTTGTACATAGCATTAGTCTTCAGCTTACTGATCCTCTCGGATCCCTTCCAGTATATAAACCTCTGTACAACTCCTGTAAAGTTTCCTCAGTTCGAATATCATCTTAGATTCCACTCATCTTAGATTCTGCTCTCTCTCACATCTGTTCTCGGACTTCGGTCCATCTTAGTATTGACTTTCCTTAGGCCTAGGGAATCCTTCCCTAGGCCGACTTTCCGGTCCTCCGGATTTGTCTTCCATCCCCATCCATGCTTAGGGATTGATTCCCTAAGCTGGACTTTTGCCTTTCCGGCACTTCCTGTCTTTCCGAGGCTTCTGTCTACTCCCTGTCAACTCCGTCTCTACTTAAGTGTAGTCTACCTCTGTCTGCTTCTACTCCGGACCTTGTCCGTTGTAGCCATCCTTCTCTTGTCCTAGAATCCTGTCCACTCCTCCGGTCCTCCTGACCTTCGGACATCGTAACCTTCGGACGACATAACCTTCGGACCTTCGGACCTCCGGACGTCCTGTCCTTCGGACCACTCCTCCTATCCTATCCTGCTTTGGACTCTGTCCTTTGCAGCATATCCTCTATGTGTTTCTATCTAGGGAACTTACCTTGGGAAGTCTCACCTTCGGACCCAATGCAGCGGATGAAACTCCTCTGGGGTTTCCTGTACTCCTCCGGAAGTTTCCCGTGCTCATCCGGAAGTCCTCCGGCACTCAACCAGAGTAGCCAGCCTCCGGAAGTCCTTCGGACTTCGTCGGATTCCATCCGGACTTCATTCTGAAATTAAGGGCACATACTCGGGTAAGGGGCACAGCGCACGAGCTGAGGCCAAGCCCTTCGGATCCGATACCCCTTGAGTATGGTCTTAACAGTATATTCGAACTCACACCTTACCGAGTATACTTGACTTCCTACACCATGCCTTATTCAGATCCAACTCCCATCTCTCAGAAACTATGGATTCTCCTTCCGACTCCTCCGCGTCCGCATTTCCGGACACCCCTTCGGAAATCCGAGTTTTTTCGGATTTCATTACCCCTCCTGAAACCAAACAGGAGTGCCACCCTCATGGCAGCACAAATAGGTCGCAGGATTTGACATCCTACAACTCCCTGATCCAATCTCCATCATATCCGATACCCTCCAACTTCCTCCGTCTCCGAAACCCTTCCATTTCCGCTCCGCTGTGGCTGTGCCTATGCGTTGCTTCGGACTGGCTAAGTCACCTCCGGAATGCTTCGCCATTCAACTCCTTTGGATTCTCCTTGTACTACTCAGGATATATCTTGCTCACCCGCTATGATCCGTTGATCAATAGGGTATTGCATAACCTCTTTCCAAGTACTACTATAGGAAATGCCATTGATCCGACGTCCCTCGTCCGCTTTTTTGCGGAACCCCTATCTCTGCACTAGCCACGTCCTTTCCTCCGGTTCACATCCGGTCCGCCACCCGATAAGCATTTCACCTTGTATTGGTCTACTCTACTCTCCTTGTAAAAGGTCTCTGTCATTCCAGATAGTTTCCTGCCAAGTGTTTGGGTTTTGATTCCTCTGACAATGGTACCGCTTGGGTTCCTCCTCCTCCACTGTCCACTCCACTTCCACGTCCGATCCGCTTCCATTTCTGATCCGCTCCGGAACCCTTTCCCGCGGTCCGGAGCACTCTTCATTTACTCTTCCGTGACATTGGAAATGTCTCCCGTAAAAGGGGGATAGTCACTCCACTTACTGCTACATCCTATACAAGATCCTGTCCAACTTCCGGCTTTGTCCTCCTCCGTCCGATGTTTTTGCTCTTCCGGCCTATGCACCTTCAGGCCTGGAAAGCGAAACTCCGGACCATGTCCCTCACACTCTCCAGTAGTAGGACCTGGAACATCCTTTGTTCCTATCCAGAAGCCTGTTGATCGTTTCCAGTCCCTTATCTTGCCCCTCTGAAGTAGCGTATCTCCGATGTCATCCGGGTTTACCCCTATTCATCCGAAGCTTGAAGCTCCGGATCTCTTTGTTGGCTTCCTTGATGAAGGCCTTCACTCCACTCCATACCTCCGCTCTGCAACTGCACAATCTTTTTCGCACGTCCTCCATCCTCTGTCCATCATCCACTGTCCTCCGTGCATTAGCAGATCCTTACGTCTGATTTCCGTTCCGGAACTCAACACTCCGGATATCCGAAAGCCTCCTTGATGGATGCTGCCACTTATACCTCCAACCCACTCCTTATCATCTCTGGACTTTTTCCAGATCAGAATGGACATGCTTCGTGATTGCTCTGTATACTGCTGCTACTTCCGGTCCATTTCCGGTCCAGTAATCCCTCACCATTCAACAATATGTTTTCCGGATCCGGTCTGGATCCAGGATGCTCACTGGTGATACTTTCGCACCTCCGGAGTTTTCAGCACCAAGTTCCTGCTTCGCGTTGCAGCTCATCCATCCATTTCTGTTCAAATCCATGTCAAACCTCTGGTCCGTTGATGATCTGTTCACTCCCTCCGCTTCACACCTCTGCTCCGAACCTCCGCTTTACACATCCGTCCTCATCCTCTGTCACATTTCCGCTCTACAACATTTTCCGCCCATCCTCCATCCTGTTCCTCTGTACTCCATTTCCGACTTCCGCTCCGGAACTCAAACCTCCGGATATCCGATGGCTTTCTTAATGAAAGCTCACACTCCTACCTATGACCCCTTCTTTGTCTCTGGACATTTTCGGATCTTAATGGATATGCTTCGCAATAGCTCCTTTCTGCCTTGGTAACCATTTCCGCTCCTATCCTGGATTCCTTTGCCATTCAATAAGTGTCTCCTTCCGGATCCACTCCATTCCAGAAATGCACTGGCAATGCTTTCGGACCTACGGAGTTCTCAGCATCAAGTTCCTGCTTTGCGTTGCAACTCACCCATCCATCCATCCGTTATCCGTCCGTTATCCATCCGTTATCCATCTGTCCATTATCCATCTGTCCGTTATCCATCCAACCTCTACCCCCACCTCCGGAACTCAACCTTCCGGATTTCAAGTGGCTTTCCTGAGGAACACTCTCACTCCTACCTCCGACCCATCCCTCATTTCGGACCATCTTTGAATAGTATGGATATGCTTTGCAATAGCTCTTGGTTGCTCCAGTTACAACTTCCGCTCTAGTCACAGTTCCTGACTTATACTCCACCACCATTCCATAGCTGTCTTCTCCAGAGTCTGCTCCAGCTCTGGAAAGGCACCGGTGATACCTCCGGAAATTTTAGCACCAAAGACCTGCTCCGCGTTTTTCACTTTCCGTTCCATCTGTTCAAATCCATGACGCACTTCCAGTTCCGTGCATTATCCGTGCATGATTTCGCACCACCATCCGGTCCACTGACCATCCGAAACTCCTGCCGGAACCCTGTTCCTAGTTTCCTCTTCCGAAGTTTTGGGAACTTCTCCCAAAAAGGGGGATAGGGACTCTGCTTGAGTATCCACAACACCCTCGTCAATGTATTTCCACCCAGAACCACTCGCTCCGTCCCATACCCATCCGGACTATCCAGATGCATTCCCCAGTCAGATCCGCTTCGGACGACCGCGGGAAACACACACATTGCATTGCGCATCATTGGAAAACATCCGGATCCGTCCATCCGTCATCCATTGAGCCTGTCGAGAGTCGTCCGATGTTTTTAGCATCACATCCACTAATGTCCCATTGCACTTGGTTGCATTTCCGGACCCTCTCACCTGGAATACACTCTGACCCGTCCGCATCTACCATATCCGGCGGACAAACCAACTTCCGATAGCATTGAGTCACCTCTGCTGATTAAACTATCCGTATATCCCTAGTTAACGCAGTTGCCTGTTGCAGGACTAGCGAGCTAGAAGGATCCGGTCCGATTCAGTATTCACCTCCACCTGACCAGTGTTAACCTTCGGACCATTGATCTCTGGTCCGTTATACCCTTTCCGGAACTTCCAAGCATTTCCGGAGTTCCATCCGAAAATCGCGTCTTTGCAGATGTTGTCAATCCATACAATCTCCGGCCCATAGAACAGCTTGCTCCGTCCTTACGAGCCTATATACTAGCTATCCTATTGCTCCAGCAGCTGTATTGAACATTCTGGAAAGACATCCTCTCTGCACTCCCATCCTTTCTCCGCATTTCCAATCCTCCGCATTTCCGATCCTCCATGTTTCTGACCATCCGCATTTCCGACCCTCCGTGTTTCTGATGTTCCTTGTTTCCGACCCTCTGTATTTCCGGACCTCCTGTGTGCCTCTGTCCATTTCCTACCTCGGACAACTCAGACCCATCCGTCTTATCACATAGATCTCCGTCCACCACATCTGTTTGTCATGAACCACACATCCGATGCAAATCCGCTATCTACAATATGACCTCTAGTGCACTTGGAAACTCTGGCCATTATCCAATCCGTTTTCTGCATCCTTTCCGGTCTTAGGGGCTATTTTCCGGACGCCCATATCCGATGGATTTCCACACACTTTTCCTCTCATGATAGCAAGCATCACAGTTCATATCCTGTTCAATGTCGGACCTCCGGAAATCCTGTAAAGTTTCCTCAGTTCGAATATCATCTTAGATTCCACTCATCTTAGATTCTGCTCTCTCTCACATCTGTTCTCGGACTTCGGTCCATCTTAGTATTGACTTTCCTTAGGCCTAGGGAATCCTTCCCTAGGCCGACTTTCCGGTCCTCCGGATTTGTCTTCCATCCCCATCCATGCTTAGGGATTGATTCCCTAAGCTGGACTTTTGCCTTTCCGGCACTTCCTGTCTTTCCGAGGCTTCTGTCTACTCCCTGTCAACTCCGTCTCTACTTAAGTGTAGTCTACCTCTGTCTGCTTCTACTCCGGACCTTGTCCGTTGTAGCCATCCTTCTCTTGTCCTAGAATCCTGTCCACTCCTCCGGTCCTCCTGACCTTCGGACATCGTAACCTTCGGACGACATAACCTTCGGACCTTCGGACCTCCGGACGTCCTGTCCTTCGGACCACTCCTCCTATCCTATCCTGCTTTGGACTCTGTCCTTTGCAGCATATCCTCTATGTGTTTCTATCTAGGGAACTTACCTTGGGAAGTCTCACCTTCGGACCCAATGCAGCGGATGAAACTCCTCTGGGGTTTCCTGTACTCCTCCGGAAGTTTCCCGTGCTCATCCGGAAGTCCTCCGGCACTCAACCAGAGTAGCCAGCCTCCGGAAGTCCTTCGGACTTCGTCGGATTCCATCCGGACTTCATTCTGAAATTAAGGGCACATACTCGGGTAAGGGGCACAGCGCACGAGCTGAGGCCAAGCCCTTCGGATCCGATACCCCTTGAGTATGGTCTTAACATTCCCTCAAAATAGTCAGTTGAGTAGTTATTGGACTTTTATGATTAATCAACTCATTTTACACTACATTCCTTCCATCCATCCTCTACCCTTAGGGCAGTATGTGGTATAGGTTTCTTGGGTAGTCAATCATGTATCCTACACATTTTGAATGGAATGTTCAACCTGTATCATATATAAATGTCACTTTGTGTGAACAGATGCCAATTTTCATTTTTTACACATATGTTATTTTCCTTGTCATTCACTCATTACTTGATGGATCATCCTAATTTTTTCAGGCTATCATCATGTATATATATGAGAGGTACCCCAGGTGTCTGATTATTAAGAACACCCTTGATTACCATATGGACCTCTTATCAGTAGAAATATCTCCTTTACATCAGATCTGAACATTATGCCCTATATGTAGCTGATCCTTAGCATAAGGAACATATATACATGTTTTAATGATAGTATATGAGTGGCTTGGGGGCAAAAATGCGAAAGTGTTCTGTAACCTACCCTATGTTGAAGGAGCCCTAGAGGAGCAGCAGGCACAGAGATAGACAAAAAAAGCGGTCTATTATATTATATTATACACATATATACTAAACTACTACTTATATATAAAGAGGGAGCTATTGTGATGTGGTGGTGAAGCTGCAGTGAGGTGGGGAAGGTGTGGGAATAATTGATATTGTGGAGATTTCCAAAAATGGGCAATGTTTTGGGTGTTGTGGTGTAATTCCCACAGTAGGTGGCTGAAAATACAAAAATGCGGAGTGTGGGAATAATGTGGGGAGGCCTGATATGAGGAGGTGACCAAAATAGGATGTGTTTTGTGAATTTCCGCTTTTGGAAGCCAAAATTGCGGTCATAACATATGAATACATCCCTCACCAAATGTGGAATGTATCCTGGAGTGAAAAGATAGCTGAGTTTCAAAAATGCGAAAATGTGATTCACCCTGGGGATATATCAATCTGTATAGTGGATAATTACAACAGATGATGTATCTCTATTTTAGGCTTATAGTCCTACTTTGATGTATCTATATGACACTATGGGCTGATATATTGATGTAGGGCACTTCAGGGGGTCAAATAAAGATTGGAATCTCTTCATATATATTCTTAAACATGGTCTGAATATCCTAGAACACTTCTCTATTAAAGGGGTAAAAGTGCGAAAGTGTTTTATACCCTAACCTATTTTAAATGGCCCCTGGAGGAGGAGACATACAAATAAACAAAAAAGTGGTCTATTATAGTATATTATACCTGTATATACCAAACTACTACTTAGATACAAGGGGGGACCTATTGTGGTGTAGTGGTGAAGCTGCAGTAAGGTGGGGAGGGTGTGGGAATAATTGATATTGTGGAGATTCCCAAAATGGGCGATGTTTTTGGTGTTGTGGGGAAATTCCCACAGTAGGTGGCCCAAAATGTGGAGCTATGAAGTGTGAGAATATTGTGGGGGGGTAGGTGGCCAAAAATGCGAAAATATGCTGGAAATAATGTATACAGAAGCCACTGCTGGGATCCACCCAAGGATACATCAACCTAGATAGTGCTACAGTGGATAGCTAAACTGAATGATGTATCAGGGTTTTTGGCTAATAAGCCAGTTTGGATATATCCTTCCCCCACTAACAGGTGCCATGTGAACGGGTGTTTTCTTCTGTGAAGGAGACAATCACAATGCATCACAACCAAATGAGTCATCAAATGATGGAAGCACTGCAAATGTTGAAATTTTCATTCAGGCATGGCTATGAACTCAATTTCACAGCATGGATGGACAAGAAAGCAGAGATTTGGGAGATTGAGCAGTTGATGGATGAGGAACTTCTTGTTCCGATTGATATTTCAGCTTTTATTGACACTCTGCTTGTCAAGGACCACTGTAATCATGTCAAATAGTGTTTTACTATATGAATTTCCTTTTCTGATGACAAGCTTTGAGTTGAACCACGAGCCACACCAAACTTGAGCCAAACCAATCAAAAACTGCTTCCAGCCGTGTTCTTATAAACTACTTAGCTTACAAACTGATCAGAACTGAGCTAAGCCAAGCTGAGCTGAGCTGTTGGCTACACTAAGCATGTATGGTGGACCATGTGTATCAGGTTAGTTTTCCAAATGCAATAATTATCTGTTGTATTATATTGTTTGTGTATTGGTAAATACAGTGGCTGTGGTTTCATTTCCCCACATCATCATCATCATCAACAATGCTCATCATCACCATCAGCGTGCTCGTTGTCATGGCATCAGCGTATTTGCCGCTGTACTCATCATTACCTGTCACTGTCACGGCCTACCTTCCACTCTGCATACTCCAAGGGATCATCAAGCTCATCTAACTTGAAGTAAGTAGATAATACTATACTTACATCTTTTGCCTCATGGTTGTACTTCGCAGTTCCGCATTTTGGGGCCACTGTGTTAATGTAGGCGGAGGATACTGGGCAGGTATAAAATCTGTTCTTTTGTTCTTGTGCAGTACTGGGTGCGTACATTCTTACCATTATATCTTGTATTCTTCTCATGGACTCCCATGATGCAGATGAGGCTCTGAAAGAAGATGAGTTGCAGGGTCATGTCCCAAACCCCGAGGGCAACAATCAGTACCAGCACTGTCGTGAGTAGCATCACATCAATCTACTAACATTACACTAATTTGTGTATCGTGATAGCTCAAAAGAATGATCCATTCATCCGGCAAATCCTTACCCAGTATCACCATGATAATATCACAAATAGGACAAAAATCAGCCATCTTCTCCGGGCAGAGCATGGTATAATCATGAGGTGAATTTGACTGTGTGCTCTGCTAGTGTGTGCTCATGCTTCACCCATAGCGAAGCAACTGTTGTGCAACATCGGCAACAATTCGGACTTCTTGAAAGTGGGCAGCTGACTTACTCGCTTCCAGGTTCGACTAAGTGGCAGTTGGTACTTGATCAGCTTGCACAGGATCCCCTTCACCACTGTGGGCCCCATTTAGTCCAGGAAGCCATTGTGGCGGACACTGGACATCTACTGACAAGGTAATTCTGTCATTATAATGTATTGATTTAGACAAACTAATTTTTAGCAAGGAAATATGTAATGGACAAAATGAGGTAACACGAGCCAGATGGGTTTGCCCAATGGGGACTTTCGAAAAAGAAGATTTCTCATCAGCCATTCATCAGGGAATTGACCGGGAAATGACAAAGCATTATAAAGCTTTACCTAGCCTAAAATTTGTATAATATCCATCAAAATGGTAGTTCACTAGAGAAAGCTTTATTTGGCCAGAGTAAGTTGGATGGAAACTGCCACAAGCACAATTATGACAGACTGCTTGCCATTACTTGCCATTTATCACCAAAGTGGCAAATGTTGTAATCACCTATCAGCCATGACAAAGTTTGATAATGCTGGGCTGCACAATGGCAACAATTTCTTGACCTTGGTACACTCATTTTTTATTAAATTAAATTAATATCAACATTTTAATTAAACAAGTGGTAAGTTTACATAGGTAATACTACAGCAAAGGGGAGCAACAAGGAGATGATGAGAGAGATAGAAGAGGGGAGGTAAGGTCCAGGTCCAAATCCACAAAGTAGGACCAGGACCACAAGGGAGGGCGGCCATGACCATGAAGAAGGACCAGGACCACACCAGGACCATGAGGAAGGGCCAGGGTTGAGGAGGGACCAGGGAGGGACCACAACAGAAGGCCAAGGAGGGACCATTGGGGGACCAGGGACGGACCATGAGGGAGAACCAAGGAAGGACCATGACGAAGAGCCAGGGAGGAACCACAAGGGAGGATGGAACACCAAGGAGGGCCAGAGAGATACCATCATCATAAGGGAAGGACCACAAGGGAGGGCCAAAAAAAAGTGAGAGGGCAAGTAGAAAAGATCATAGTGTGGTAGCATTGAGAGGGAAGTAGCGGTAGGAAGTTGAACTTGATGAAAATTTTCAGATGACTTACTTACATAAGCATCCATTAGGATTGAGCTGCTGAATGCTGACAACAATGAGCAAAAAATTCCCACAGTTGTAGTGAAGTTTTACCATATTTGGTATACTGAGGCCAAACTGTGTTCAGCAAGTCTTTAAGAGTGCCGGTCACTGTTGTCAGGTGCTGACAACGATGAGCAAAAATTCCCACAGTTGAGCAACAGTGAAGTTTTTACCATATTTTCATGTTGAAAGATCTTGTAGCTGTTGTGAAGGCTAATTCTGAGATGAAGAGGGTACATCAGATATCAAGTTGATTGAGTGAGTATATTCTAGCCTTCAAGCAGCAGTGGTCATTGGTTACCATAGGTGACCATTTGGTCAAGAAATGCTGGTACACTTGCAAGACATGACCTATTTTCATCTGAATTGTAATTTTTTTGTCATATTTTATCCTTGAATTTCAATTTGTTTATCTTATATATCACTTTATCTACCCTTGTCTTTGCATGTAATCTCATGAATTTCTGATCTGATCTTACCAAATACAACTAGGAAAACCATCTCCCCGGCGATTTCCTGATGTTAGTCTCACTCAGTCCCCATCACCAATGGAGTGGTGATGGGCATGATAAATTGAGTAAGATAGGCTTTCCTATATGGGCAATCCATGACCAGTGGTCTGGAAAATGGCTGGGAATGTGGGTAGTCCCAAACAATCAGCTCAAGACGTCAATCGCCTACCTTTACTTATCCCTTGTCCACAAGCTTGGTGGTATGTTCTGCAAATCTATTCAAGTAGCATGGTTCATTGTTTACCTAGGA
Organism: Suillus subluteus; assembly: GCA_016647755.1. Classification (NCBI taxonomy): domain Eukaryota; kingdom Fungi; phylum Basidiomycota; class Agaricomycetes; order Boletales; family Suillaceae; genus Suillus; species Suillus subluteus. The sequence continues at coordinate 14,644 of JABBWI010000166.1, read as the reverse complement.
ATGCCACTTCAAATGACAACTGATTGCGGAAGCAAGACAACAGAAGTGTATGGTTTTGTGACAGCTTTAAGGTTAGTACTACTAGCTGATGTGATGCTTGTGCTAAGGATACTATATTACAGGAAAATATTTTCGCCAAACCTATCTACTGATGAGTTGCCTGCCCACCAATTTTTGAAGAGCGTTCACAATATCACAATCAAGCATGGTTGGCTTCGTGTGCGGGTTCAATGGGGAGATAATGTAAAAGTGTTTTGGGAAGCAGGTGAAGCAATCTATAATGATATGGATCCACACCAGTAGTAGGTTCAGGTGCAGTGATGTTTTCTGACTTGTTCTCATTTGTGTTTTAGTGCTCTCGTTCAGTGGCTATGGCCACGCTTAATTCAGCAAGAACTTGACAAGCTCAAGCATCATCTCAACACGCACACTGTTCAGTATGACCATGATAAACTATTGCCATTGGGCGTCTCTCCGAATATTGCAATGCCACTTCATGAAGACTATGATGCAGAAAATTGTCTGCAATTAGTGGATCGTGATGTTGTCAAGAATCTCATGGAGGAGATCGGTGGTGAAAATCTCATTCATTTTGTTGATTCTGAATATAGTGCTGCGGCCCAGTTGATATTTGATGACCTTGGATTCACTTTCTTGACTTTCAAAAATGTCTGGCCCATGTTTTCTGTGATGCTACCATTAATGTAGCTTCGTATTTTAGTCATGGTAGTAGTCATACATAGTACTCTGCTCAAATGTGTATCGAGAATTAGTTGAATATAAACATGATTGTGAAACCAAATTTGAACAAGGAAAATTAATCTTCAAAACCGATGCAAAGTGGACCTTTGCGTTTGGTATGGGATAAAGGTGGGCGCTCGATGTCAAGGCCGAGAGCCTTACAAGTTGGTGAATATAGACCTAAAACGACAGGCACGTAGTGAGGTGAGCACGTACCATGATCTGTTCTTGATCTGCTGCATTTGCAGCTTCGAGCTTTGAGCACTTCGCACACGTTGACTCGTCCATTCAAGGAAACGTGAGCGAACATCCTGCACACTGAACCATGGACCACGATGAAACAAGTATTATGGTCTGAAGACGGAATCTAATAAATCAAGTTGCTGCACCGCATTAGACTGTGTGATATCTGTGAAGAAACTCGCCTCAAAACACCGTCAATTCCACGTGAAGCAATTCAATATAGCAGTGACTTGGATGCGGCTCTGGCACAGACCTCAATACAAACTCATAGCCTAGGATCTATTCACTTACACAACCGTGATTTCTTTAGAGCAGGCCCATCGCAATCAGTTGTAGCACGATACGATGCACGCAGGGTCTGATTGGCGCAGAAAATAACTGTTCATATGAGACATCCTCTGAGAAATAACAAATTCTATACTGCTTCAATAGCAGCATGTTCATTGTAACATTCTGATGCTCAACACTCGTTCACTATATAGCTTTGTTAGGATCTCGCTGGTACCCTTGACGCAGAGACAGTAACCTCGCCTATGCATGTTGTAGCTTGGTGGATCATGGTCTTGTCCAAATGCCTGGAGAGTGTGTGGATGGCTGGAACAGGAGATAGGTGGGGAGATGTACCACGATAGAATTCTCTCGAGTCTCTGCTGGTCTCGCACCTGATCTGGGAGACCAGTAGAAGTACACAGATGGATAGGTGGGTGTGCAGAACATAGAAGTTTAGCGGAAACAACAGAAGGATGAGTACAGTGGCGGAGAATTTGAATGCGCTGGTTCCGTGACAAGCACACTGATGGCGACGACAAGCGCTGATGAGTGTCGACGATGAAGGCAAAAGACTATCAACTTACTTCAAGTTAGACGAGCTCGATGATCCCTCGGAGTATGCGGAGCGGAAGGTAGGTCGTGACAGCGAAAGGTAATGACGAGTACAGCGGCAAATACGCTGATGCCACGACGACGAGCACGCTGATGGCGACGACGAGCGTCGATGATGATGATGATGATGTGGGGAAATGAAACCACAGCCACCGTATTTACTAACACACAAACAATGTAATACAACAAATAATTATCGCATTTGGAAAACTAACCTGATACACATGGTCCATCGTAGCGCGTGACTCGGACATCAAAAGCGCGTCCTCTCAGGCTCAAGCTTTTCCCGCACTTCGAAGGTTTAATATTGCGGCTCCAAATTCAGCAGTGGTGCATTCCCAGCGAGGCGGTGCCGTCCGTAATGTGTCCATTCGTCGTCGTCGTCGTCGTCGAATCACAGGTAATAATATTTATTCCCTGTCCATGAGCGGCTAGTATTTGAACAAACACAAATGCTACCATAGCTGCGCATGCGCGACAACTCTGCCGCGCATCTGCTCCGTGACGGCCACGATATTAAGCTGAAGCGAAGATATTGAACAGAGTCTGGGGTCTTTTCATTGTGAATGACGTGAGGCCGGGGTGTCCGAACTTTTTGCGCTCAGGGTTTCAAGTTGTTCGAAGGAACCGAGAATGAACCCATTTGTTATTCGTTCCAGCGAGGGATATAAATTTGGACGCACTGACGATTGGTGCCGCTTGAAACATCCTTCGATGTCTCATCCAGTCATATCAGAATTCGACATTATTTTTGCTGGAGGTGAGTAATATGTCTTGCATTGTGGTGATTTCCTTGACATAACGCTGTATCACGGTTCAGGCGGTACCACAGCTTGTGTTGTCGCAGGCCGCCTGGCTGCATGGGACCCCTCGCTTAGTATCTTAATTCTCGAAGGGGGCCAACACACGCTTAATCAAGCTGCGCATGTGCAGCCTTACCGATTTACAAGCCACCATGCACCTACAAGTACCACCATGACATTCAACGTTGGAAATCCAAGTCCACGTCTCAACGGTCGTGCTCCGATCGTTCGGTCCGCTCATTGCATTGGTGGAGGGTCAAGTGTGAATAGTTCGTAGCGTTCTTGACTAAATGGCATGGCTCTGACTCGGATATGTTGGATCGGTCAGCTATGGTTTACACTCGTGCGGCTGCGTCAGATTTTGATGACTGGGGAGTCGATGGGTGGGAATCTAAGAACTTGATTCCCCTCATGAAGAAGGTTCTCAATTGAATCATCTTTTATTTCTCAAGCTGAACTATTCATTGCTTAGCTGGAGACATACGAGGTGCTGCCCGATCGCCCAACCCACGGGTACGGTGGACCTATCAAAGTGTCCTATGGTGGATGCAAACTACGTGCCAGCGAAGAGTTTATCCGTGTTGGCACGACATATCACAAGAGGAAATATGTCGAAGACACTGATGATTTAGAAACATGTAACACATACAGTGTGCGCCATCTGATTTTCTTTCTCTGTGTGTGGAGTCCGCTAACGAGATCCATTTCAGTCATGGGCGAAGTGAGCTTGTGCTCATCATCTATTTGTGAATTGACCTCATAGATAAGAAGGTACATTGACGGGACAACCGGAAGGCGCTCCGATGCAGCCCACCACTATGTCTACAACCAAGCTCACAATGCAAATTTGCAGATATTGGTCGGCAAGCGCGTGAAGCGCGTGATCTTCCAGTGAGTGTTGTACAACAAGTTGGATTGCAGCCGTGCCCAACTGTTGATGTCTTTTTCGAATGAAAGAGATAAGCGCGCCGTGGGTGTCGAGTTCACCAGCGATCCAGTGTCTTGCCCAGACGCAGGTCAGTCATCAAGCATCGTAAGAGCATCAAAGCTTGTTGTTGTCTCTGCTGGGGCGTTCGGCTCGCCGGCCATTCTCGAGAGGTCTGGCATCGGTGCCGGAGCGATTCTCAGGCGGTGCGATATTCAGCAAGTGGTGAACTTGCCTGGCGTCGGAGAAAATTATTGCGGTCCGTGTTCAACTATTTATCTCATAATGTTAACTTAGGGTTAAGAGATCACAACTTCGTCGTTGTTCCATACTTTGCTGCTGACGGAGCTATTACTATGGACCCCCTCTGGCGTGGGGAGGAGAGTGTTGTCCAGGGTAAGCATGTTCTCGTCATATTCTGAGTCGCTTTAACCGCCCTGGAAACATTGTAGAACGCCTGGCGCAATGGAAAAGTGATGGCAAGTCACTTATTGCCCAAAAGTTGGTACAAAACCTTCAATGCTGGTGCCGTATTGATTGGGATTTCAGTGGAAGCGATGCAAAAATCAAATGGCGTCCTGACGACGACGAGCTGAAAGCCATGGGTTCAGCCTTTCAACCACGATGGAAAGAGTTCTTCCAGGATCGCCCAGACAAGGCTGTTGCAATATTTGCTCTTTCTGAAGGGTGTGTGCACAATATGTTGCTTTGATGACTTACGAATGCTCACAATAACCAATAACCAGACACCCTGGGGCACTCCGGATGGGCCTTCCTCCTCGCAATTACTTGGCTGCTTTCTATTTCACAGTACTACCCCCATCTACTATCCCGTAATATTTGTTCTGAATTTTCCAATAGTTGTACCCCGCGTCCGCCGGCAGTGTTCATGTCAAATTGGATGAGAACGGTCAGGAAGGACTCGACTTCAATACAGGCTACCTTGATGAGTGAGTCGGCAATTTCATCTCACTGAATACTACTATAATCCACACAGTCCATCCGATATTGTACCTCTGAACTTTGGATACAAAAAGATGCGCGAAATCTTTCGACGGATGCCTTCATACAGAGGTGAAGTCCCCGCCGGCCATCCTTGTTTCCCAGAGGGAAGTGCTGCAGTCTGCAGAGAAACGACCGGTCCGGTGGACTTGAATGCGCCTGACTTAGTCTACACAGCAGAAGATGACGAGGCGATCGATCGATACAATCGCGACTGCGGTATGTCGCATCCCTATCATTATGTTAAAATACTGAATCGATACTCAGTGCAAACGACATGGCATTCAGTATGTACAGCTGAAACTTTCATGCTTTCACATGAGGTACCTGAATCTTGCGTGTGTAGCTCGGAACTTGCTCCATGAAGCCGAGAGCAGATCAAGGGGTTGTTGACGCTCGGCTAAACGTCTACGGCGTGACAAACCTCAAGGTTGCGGACATGTCTATTGCGCCGAAAAATGTTGGCACGGTGGGTACTGGTCGGGGATCATTTGGGGTGCAGTCTAACCGTCTCCCTAGAACACATATTCGACAGCACTTCTCATCGGAGAGAAGGCTGCGATGATCATTGCTGATGAGCTGGGTATTGAATGCAGACCATACAATGAGTCGTCGGGGAAAAGTCCTCGATCGCGTCTGTGATAGGCGTCTTCGCAGGAATGATCATCAACATGTACTTCACGCGTCGATCATTGATACGCAATTAGAACGTGTCTCAAAATTGCGAGGACAATGTAAGGATTGACCTTCTGGCAAGGATCAGCACAGTGTCGACCTTTCCCTTACACGCGCATCTTGCGTGCCGGTCAGTGCTAGTAGCTTCTACAGCCGCCGTGCAGGAACCACCCATATTGCCTTCATTCATTAGTTCCTTCATATTCCTGATTACTGCCGGCGGCAGCTTTGTAGCCTTCACAGCTTTGATCCCGGGTCTGCTCTACATCTCGACTTTTCGGCATGGAATCACGGACCACATGATGTCAAATTGCTGGATTCTTATCAACTGATACACGAATACAATGCCTCCTACTCGAAACCATAGTAGGCTACTATGGTTTCGATGTTTGCAAGGTACGAGTTCCCATGGTCGGCGCTCGATTACACGATATAGAGCAATGGTAGCAGATGGAGGTTTTTGGAAGTGCACGCAGGGTTAACAGGTAGATTGCGTGATGTGCACGACCTAACGAAGGTGTCTTATCTGTGTTAATCGCTGTCATATGAAAAGTATCAGTTAGATGATCGTCCGACTTCTACGATAGGCACAGACTTTGCCTCAGGCAAAGTGAAACTTGAATGATGCCTTCGTAACAGGGACGGTGGTCGCCCGATGATACTATACCAATTGAGGTATGATCGAGATTGGATATTGCCTTAGCCTAACGGGTCGACGCGATGCAGACGTGTCTGCTAATGCATCACTGAAAACCAACGTTCCCCGGGATAATACAAGCTGTACTAATGTTAATTACTAATTAATTAGTCATCTTCCGCCCTAGCGCGGTCTGCGCGAAAGGGGTGGAAGGCTCAGCTGCAAGTTCCTCTAGGAATTCTTTGTCCTCTGAAGGCTCTTCGACGTAATTAGGGTCATCACGTACTAACTGGGCCCTTGCTGAGTTCTGTTCTCTTGAGTTCGTGGTAACCTGTTATCATTCGGACCTCTCTCGGTTCCTTCGAACGACTTCAAGCTTCAAGCCCTGAGCGCACAAAGTCCGGACACCTTCACGCCATTCACAATGAAAAGACCCCAGACTCTGTTCAACATCTTCGCTTCAAGTTAATGTTGCAGCCGCATCACCGAGCAGTATATAATCCTCAGCTCCCCACTCCCCGGCTCCCGCCCTCCCCGACCCCGCGCTACCGTCTTTTCCTTCTCCTGTCGATGACGTGGCACTACACCTCGTTAGGACGTTGTGTTATTTGTATCCTGGCATCTAGTACATCAATGAATACAATTATATGATGGATAGTCTTATACACTGAGGGCACGTGTCCAGCTACCGTAAAATAAAGCGCGCCTCGAGTTCTGGAGCAGGACGAGAGCGGTGGAAGTTACGGAAGAATGGAATTTGGTACGATGAAGTGCATATGGGGGAGCTTTACTTGTGAGTTAGAAGGGGGATACTTTAGACAAGCAAAAAAATGGGTAATGAAGAGCACACAGCTGCAAAGCCTGCTCACGGCCGTAAAATGGGTCAGAGTGTCTTATTGTAGGTTGAGTATACTGAGGTTTGGGTGGCGCCTAGGGTATCATCATCCACACAGTGCACCATCGAGAGTACTGATCTGTGAGACGGCAACATCGGGGAAGTGGAGTGGAACGAGTCGAGTGCAGTGATATGATTGTGTATAGTATGCCGCGGCCGCAGATACGGCTCCGGTACTCCTCTAATATCTGGTCGAAGGGCATTAACAAGCATGCAGGATGGCGTTGGCGTGAATGGTATGGTTATTTGTTATTTGAGGCGCTGGTTGCTGCAGTGCATCACGATGTGTGGTGTAATGGTGGGAACCGCAGTGCTGAGCCTGGTGTCCGTTGCCTGCAGGCCGTGCCGCTGAATTTTACGTGACATGGCGGCGTCGCAATGGGGCTAAATCACTGTTAAGATTTGAATGGCGTGAGTGAAGATCCACACCTTGACGAGTGATACCTCTCGATGCACGGTAGGTATGAGTGGAATCACGATCACGAGTGCCAATGCGGCAATGCCCAGCGACACATGAATATCAATGCTCTGGGCCACTTGGTCGTCAAAAGCGCGTCCTCTCAAGCTTTTCCCGAACTTCGAAGGTTTAGTATTGCGGCTCCAAGTTCAGCACTGGTGCATCCCCAGCAAGGCAGTGCCGTCCGTAATGTGTCTATTCGTCGTCGTCGTCGTCGAATCACAGGTAATAGTATTCTCTATGTTCTCAGCCTTCGAAGGTTGATCAAAACGACAATTATGAATATTCTATTCAAGCGAGAAAACTGAGTCCAAGTTTGAAACACGACTACAAGTAAGACTATCCAGAATTTTGGGTAAGAAACCCTTTGGGGTTTGTTCGACTGAAACATGTCTTTGACCCTAGGAAAGAACAGGGCAAGAATGAGCGGAGATGGGTGGGTGGTCCCAGCAGCAGCTCACCAATAAGACCATGCGTCATGTCCATATGCAGAGCAGAAAAGCAATGGAGGGCACAGAGCTCCTGAAAGAGCCTGTGAGCACCATCCAGCACATCAGAGTAAACAAAATCGTACAATAAATGTCAGGGTTAGCCCAGACAAGATTATCACTGGTAGAATGAACCACTACAGCAGCAGAGTGGGGTTCCCAAACAAAGACGGAACATCTGGGGAAAGGGAAAGCCCATCCCCAAAGACGTTGAAGAAATGAGAGACGACATATAGTGAATGGTAATTGAATGGTGGTGGGATGGGCAGGTAAGGAGCTGCCCATATCAATGAAGAACTCAACAGTGGAGTGGCTCCAACCAGTGATGTGAGTCAAAGTGCCAGTGAAAGCAGGCAATGGAAGATGAGGACCATCAGCTGACGATGGAATGCAAGCTTGTCGGTAAACATCAATCCGGTCGCCCACCCCCAAGTAAGGAATGGTCTCAATACCCCATTCCAGGTGGCAGTCAAATAGCCATGTGTCAGGAGATGAAGCAGCCTGACTGCTGTCCACAAAGAGTGAAGCAGCAATTGGAGTAGCTGGGGTAGAAGATGACACCTCAGAGGTGGTGGCAGCAGTGTCAGAGGAGAAACGAGCGTCAAGGGGTCGGTCAACAGTTAAAATATACATGGTGGTAAGATGGGAAGAAGAGTACCACCAAAGGAACAAGTTAAATAGTAGGGGTTTGAATATGGATCTGAATAATATGTGGCAATAAGGTACCCTACAACCAATGACCAATACGGAGGCAGTGGTTAGTGTCATTGAAAACTAAACCAAGAATGTCTAGACCAGGAATGGTGAAATCAACTAAGGGCCTCGCCTGCCTAAGATCATTTATCAAGAATGGTAAATTAAAAACAATCACTAAGAGTGTATGAACAGTGCATTGCCCACTGGTGTCCAAGTGTGTAAGAGGGGAGAGGTGGGTGGGTTGTTTTGATATAGAGGATTAGTAGATAACAGAGAGACAAGCAGTGGATGAGTCGAGATAGAACTGCTTGCGCCAAGTTGATGGTAGCGAGAAAGCAAGAGCAAACATTTCAACCTTACTCGGTCCCCACATAGACCTCGTTCTATGCACGTGCTCGTACCTCACACTTACATAGAACATCATCTATGTTCTCAGCCTTCGAAGGTTGATCAAAACGACAATTATGAATATTCTATTCAAGCGAGAAAACTGAGTCCAAGTTTGAAACACGACTACAAGTAAGACTATCCAGAATTTTGGGTAAGAAACCCTTTGGGGTTTGTTCGACTGAAACATGTCTTTGACCCTAGGAAAGAACAGGGCAAGAATGAGCGGAGATTCCCTAAGGTTAGGAGCATCACGACGCAGCTAGCGCAGGCTTGCCCCCAAATATAAGGAGAGAAGCGAAGACTTACAAGAAAAGGCTAACGAGTACCTGACCTAGCAGGAGGCATAGCATAATGCGTGAATGGTTCAAGAATCGGCGAGTCTTGGAGATAAGGAGCCATAACTACGGCATGTTGTCGCAGGTAGCCAATGAAGGCGTCACTGCTCCAGCGACCCATGGACTTGACCGTCTCAAATGGAACTCCATGGAGTAAGTACTCCAAGGTACCACCAATTCTAAGCCCATGACCTTTCAGCGGTTCAATCCCAAGAAGAGCCGAAATACGATCCAGGCCACGCAAGAATTCGGAACGAGTTAATGGACGCAGTCCAGTGGGGTGTCTCCAACTGAAAAGATGAGCTGAAGACAGAGGAGCATTGATGGCAATATGGTTGGCTAAGGCCCGCTGAGGGTCAAGAGCTCCTACTTGTTCCGCAAAATACACGTCCTCGCCTGCGGAAGATGTTTTGGTCCAAGGTAAATGCAAAACGGTCACCTTGAAACCATGACGGTCTATGTCATAACGAATGTCCGAAGGTTTGACATGAAGTAAGGGTCGGAAGGCAGTTAAGGAGCGGACTGTGACTTCACCGAGATGAGCAGGGGAGAAAAACGATACAACAAGGCATGCGTAGATGGTGGCATCAAGGGGTACTGACAAATTAAGGACAGAGCGAATGGCGAGAATGATGCTAACAGTAAAGGGATGACGCTTGGGTCGTTTGGAAGGAGTGGGAGCAAGTCGAGCACCACCTTCAAGAGCCGAAGCTACTTGTCCTGGATCAGCAAGCCATTGGAGGCCGTGTAGAAGGTGCCAGGCCCGAACACCATAGAAGTAGTTTTCTAAGGTTTTTCCAGAGTACATCCCCGCACAACTTGCAATGAAGGCAAGGAGGAGGATGGGCGAAGCAGGTCCCCGTTGATCTTCGGACACATTGCGAGCATCACAGAAAACATGGAAAGCTAACAACCCAGAACCATATGTCTCTCTTGTTCCAGAAGCTAGAGAGTGCCCGATCACTGTCAATATTCTGTTCAAATCACTATCAGAGAGGGGTATCGGAGTCCCAGTGTGGTCAAGACAAGAGCGTCCATGAGAAGGACACCATAAACGCAAACGGTCTCTTGCCAAACAGTGTGGTCTTAACGAGGAGGGTATAGGAGTCAAGGAAAGAGGATAAGGTCGAGGACGAGTGGGATCAACGCTATGTGGGAGGGAAGGTGCAGGCAATTGAAAGCGCGATTTAGTCATTACACCATCCATCACGGAACTGCCACAAGCGCTGGGCAAAATCCCATTCCTCTGTCCCGTCATCCAACCCGTGATGGCTTGAGTCGCTGTGCCTGTTAGATTCGAGGTAGGAGTTGGGGGTGTTGGCAGAGTCAGGATTGATGTTGTTGACAAAGCCGGTGAGATCAGAAGGGAGTTCAATGGGGGGAAGCAAGCGGTCGAGGGAAGGGAAGACTCCACAGGATGGGCCATCGGCTGGGTTGTTTCGGCTTGCAACATAGGATAAATGGAATGATGTAGTAGAGTCGATACTATCGAGGATGGACAGAACTCGTCGAAAGACGCAGTTTGTGGCCCAATTTCGACTTCGGCCATTTTTCCAACCCTCAACAATGCCGATGTTGTCGCAGTATACACGGAAGTGTTGTGGCCTGGAAGAATAGTGGAGACGGAGGATGCAATGGACGAGCAATTCGAAACCAACCGCTTCTGCCCATCCGATGTCTCTGGCCCCATTGAGTGTCCGCCAACTTGGGGATAAAGTCCATGCACGCCAAAACCCATCGATAACAATTCCGATTCCGAAGCCTGAACTGGCATCGGAGTAGGCGCGTGCATCAAAAATGTGGAATGACTCGGGGATTGGCCGTTTGAGACTTGGCTTGGAGAGTTGGGTTGTCCACCAAGCCAGGTCTTCAGTAAGATGACGGACGGAGTGATATGGCACGAACGGACGTGAACTGGAGATACCGAGCATAGCTTCCAAGGAAGTGAGGTATGCACGGCCTGTGGGTATGACAAGACAGGCATGCAAGAGTTTTCCATATAATTTTTGGACGTCATGAAGGACGTGAGTGGGCTCCAACAACCAGTCAGCAATGGCTCCCAAGTACTTTGACCGCTTCGATTCTCCCAGACCAACCGTGAGATGAAGGAGATCCCAAAGCAAGCCAATGAAGACGACACAATAAGCGAATGCAGTGTCCTTTGAAGGCTCCCAAGGAAAACCCAGGGGCCCAGAAGCTTCGTTGATATCATCGAAATTAGATGTAAATGCAAGGTCCACAAGAGAGCGAATGGAGCATTGAGATAGGTCGAGGATGGGGAATTCACAATCTTCGCTAAAGACTTCAATCGTACCGTCCTCAAATGTGTCACCTTCAAACCACAAGCGGCCGCCGGTTTGACGAAGTGGACGAGAGCACAAGGTACTATGCAAACGACTACGATAACTATTGTAGGCATCAAGATATTGTCGTGGAATGCGAAAGAAGAGATGATCGTCCACCCACTTGATAAGAGGTCCAAGACCTGCAGCACGGAGAAGATCTGCGCCCGCATCCGCAACATAACCATAAGCACCTGCAGATGGTCCCATACCAAACGCAGTGCAAGTATCCACATAGAATTCGTCATCCGCTGCTCGGACAATGGCAGCAGGCCATTGTGAGGGAAGAATGGGAATAGTGCGATAAGCTTCAGCAATATCACGAGTCGCTGCTTGAGATCCAGGAGGCAAGTGCCGGATGATGGAACATACTGTATCGAATGTACCCCACGTGCAGGGAAAGTCATCAGAGTTGACTGCGGAGTTGATCGATGGTTGAAGAGCTCGAGGAGAAGGACAGTGAGGGAAGGAGAAGTTTTGAATAACACGAAATTTGCCAGCTTTACCAGCTTTTGGAATAACCGAGACAGGAGAAGTCTGAAAATTCCCGAGAATAGATAGCAAATGGGAACGAGAGAAAGGCCCGACATAACGGCCAGTGAAAAGTTCACGTTCAAGAATCCGGGTAAAGGCGTCACGGTGCACATGGAGAGACGGGTGATTGGGTGGGATTTGTGAGGAGGTGAGTTGAGGAAGATGCAAACTGAAACCATTCCGAAAACCATCCGGAATCTTATGATAACGTGCCAGAAGACCGTGATGACGAAGCGAAGTTTCCCAGATAATACTGTTATAAGGGCAGACTGGGTGCAGCCGTCTGAGTGCGAGGACAGAATTGAGCTCCGTGGGATGTAGAGAGGCAACCGGAGCACAAATGACGTTCTTTGTGGGAGTGTGTCCCACATCCTCGACCAAGTTGCCAGTCGACACATAAAGGTTTGTCTGTTCGTCGGACAAGCAATTGCCGATTGACACGTTTGCTGACTGCTGGGTGGGAATTGTCCCAGATTCGCTCGACAGAGCACTCGACGAATGGGTGTCGGTTCCTCCCCAGACAGACGGCGCACACAGCGGGAGAGTGCTGACTGTGTGCGCCGCTGGAAAAACCCGAGATAGGTCCAGTGGGCTTGAAAGAGCGAGTGCCCCTGTTGGACAGAGGCGGAGATGCAGAGCGCATGCGAACCATTGAATGTTTGCCCCCACGAGTACGGCTACGCACAAGGTCATCGGAGGAGGATGGCAAATTAAGACTCTGCAATCTCTGAGAATATCAAGCAAACGCATATCATATATTGTATATCGCATAACGCAAAATGCAAATCATATAACGCATAACGCATAACGCATAACGCAGTGTACAATGAAGACCACGAAAACATAGAACGCAAAGAGTAACATGACAGTTAAAGGCAAAAGGAATTAAAACGAAACAAATTTCGAATCAGTCAGTGATCATGTTTGGTAGTGATACACCAAACTCATACCTTAGCGTCAAACTCTTTATTAGCTCGGTCACGTTCAGCATGATAAAGACGATCATAAGTTCGGGACAATTCAGCCTGGTCCAGGATGGAAATGTTCCAAGCACCATTCGGTTCAGGAATGGCTTGGTGCCATGCACGACGTTGTTCTTCTTGGTAAGTTAAAAGAGCGCGCGTTTCAAATGAATCATCCGAGGTCCAGAAATCGTGCAACATAAGAGCGCCGAAGAAATTAGCGAGCATCATAATGCGTGATTTGTCCCAACCACGGTGCTCAAGTGAGGTGATGAAGCGAGGTATGGCAATGGAGAAATCGAGCGGATCAAGGAGATGGTCTGCAATAACGCCGGATGCAGGTTTGGCAGCGCTAGCAGGAGTCCAGGTTGTGAAACCATCCGTAGTTCTCGTGGGAACCATACCATCATCATCCATAGTTCGAGAGTTCTGTTTTGCATCAGCAAGACCTTTGTTAGTCCAGTAGTATAGCTCGACATATTGAGCTTTGTCGAGCTTGCGTAAGGCAAAATCAGAAACAAGAATATTCTGTGCCGTTCGTTTGGGACGAGGACGGTCTGGAATAGGAAGGTGATGGATGCGATTCTTCTTTCGGTCTTCTGCGGCAATAACTGCTTCTTGAGATTCTTGGGCCGCAAGACGTTGCGCTTCTTCCTCCGCAAGCAAACGATGTTGTTCGGCTGCCTCCAAGGTGTCGTCGTCTAATTGCTGTTGCCATTGCAGTTTAAGTGTAGCATTAGTGGCATTCCACATAGTTTGGAGCATAACACCTGCTTGCGTGTCGTTGATCGTCGGAGTTAGAAATGTAGCCCTGGTGGCTTGGAAGGCAGCCGAAGTAAAGTCCGGACAGTGTTCTAGGTTGGGATCAGTAACAAGACGATTCATACTGAGTAAAATAAGAAATAGAGATTGATGATTTCGATATTTTTTTTTTTGTTGTTTTGATATAGAGGATTAGTAGATAACAGAGAGACAAGCAGTGGATGAGTCGAGATAGAACTGCTTGCGCCAAGTTGATGGTAGCGAGAAAGCAAGAGCAAACATTTCAACCTTACTCGGTCCCCACATAGACCTCGTTCTATGCACGTGCTCGTACCTCACACTTACATAGAACATCACCTGTCCATGACAAGCCTCACTGCTTACGAATATCATTCCACGTGACTGTTCGATCCCCTCATATCATCGTGATGTCCTTTGTTTATCGCAGACTCGGGTCTCCTACATACCACCATATTGCTCCCCTGCATCACGCTATCAATTTCATGGTTTTGTCCTATTAGTCCTCGCCCGATCTTTCTTAGTGTTTCCTGCCGCCACCACGGCAGGGTTCCACCATGTCAGTATTTGAACTCTGTCACAAACACAAATGCTACCATAGCTGCGCATGCGCGACAACTCCGCTGCGCATCTGCTCAGCCTCGGTGACGGCCACAACATTAAGCTGAAGCGAAGATGTTGCACAGAGTCTGGGGTCTTTTCATTGTGAATGACGTGAGGGTGTCCGCACTTTTTGCGCTCAGGGTTTGAACTTTGAAGTTGTTCGGAGGAACCGAGAATGAACTCCTTTGTTATTCGCTCCAGCGAGGGATATAAATTTGGGCGCACTGACGATTGGTCCCGCTTGAAACACCCTT